>OZ030007.1:22333450-22630950 GCA_964023405.1 Apodemus agrarius
ACATTTTGTCTTTACCACACCAAATCACACACACACAAATTTAGCCAAGTTTCGATGAGGATTATGTAACTAATATATAATTAACACATGTATTGACTTTGAGCAGTACTCAATATTTATTATGTACTCAATGGTGAAATTATCTGTAATATCTATGATTAATCTATTCTCTATATTCTAGAATAAGCCAAGCAAATAGAGAACAAAGAAAATTATATTCAGTTGTGTCTTGGTTAGAATTTTTTTTCCCAAGCCAGCATCATCTGGGAAGAGGGAACTTCAATTGAGAAAATGCCTCTATTATATTAGCCCATAGGCAAGTCTTTGAGGCATTTTTGTGACTAATTATTAGTGTGGGAGGGCCTAGTTCACTATGGGTGATACCATCCCTGGACAGGGGGTCCTGGGTGGGACTGAGTAAGCCATACAGAGTAAAGTAGTAAGAGACTCCTCCATAATCTATACTTTAGTTCTTGCCTCTAGGTTCCAACCCTTGGCTTACCCTGATGATGGCCTATAACCCACAAGCCAAATAAGCCCTTTCAGCCTCAAGTAGCTTTTGTTCATAGTGTTTTATCACAGCAATAGAAAAAAAAACTAATATAGCTTGGAACCCATTAGATTGAAATCTGGGAAAGTACAGATCTAAATAGTCTTGAAAAATATCCTTCCAAATGTGTGGTTTCCTGCACTGACCCAGTACAGCACTGGCCTGTCATTGTTCCATGATGGATTGGGGAGGAGCTTATAAGACCCACCCCTCCATGGGGAGTTACAGGCAGTTAATGGCGGCTGGGGGTGGAAGTAGGGTCAGGGCATGGAGGGTTGGTGGGGGTGTAGAGTTATACTCTTAAGTGGCTTGGCTTCAATAGTAAATTGCTTTTGCTTAAGAGCAAGTAAATAATGACCTACTCATGCCCACATAGGTGATCAAAATTAAACACAATGGCTTACAAGAAAGAAAAACAAAGAAATGTAAAGTAGAAAGGGCCCCTTACTGGGGAAAAAAAAGCAGAAGACTGAGAGCAAAAGGGAGCAATAGAGACATAGGGTCACCTATAACCAAGGTTCTTTATATGTGTGTATACAAGTAAAAATGGTGGCTATAGCAGATTAAATTATAAGAGGAATCAGAAACTACATTAGATATTGTTCAAGAACTACAAGTGGCATTGTCAAAGGTTAATGTGTCTTATAAAAAGGAGAACAGATGTGGTCTCAGTCTTTGGGGAGGTAGTATTCTGTTATACATCTAGATCAGAGATTCTCAGCCTGTGGGTCACAAGCCCTTTGGGGTTGCATGTTAGATATCATGCATATCAAATATTTACATTAAGACTCATAATAGTAGCAAAATCATAGTTACGAAGTAGAAACAATAACAATGTTATGGTTGAGGGTCTCAATAACATGAGGAACTGAATTAAAGGGTTACTGCATGTGGTGGTTTGTATATGCTTGTCCCAGGGAGTGTCACTATTAGAAGGTGTGGCCATGTTGGAGGAAGTGTGTCACTGTGAGGATGGGCCTGGAGATCTTCCTCCTAGATGCCTGAGCATGCCCAGTCTGTTCCTGGCTTCCTTTGGATAAAGATGTAGAACCCTCAGCTCCTCCTGCACCATGCCTGCCTGGATACTGCCATGCTTCTGTCTTGATGACAGTGGACTGAACCTCTGAGCCTGTAAGCCAGCCCCAATTAAATGTTGTCTTTTATAAAATTTGCATTGGTCATGGTGTCTGTTCTCAGCAGTAAAACCCTGACTAAGACAGAAGTTGGTACTGGGAGTGGGGTACGTAGAGATATTCCTTCTAAGGTGATAGATAAGTTATTGCACCTGGCCCCTCCCACCACCAAGAAAGAAGCACAACATTTAGTGGGTCTATTTGGATTCTGGAAACAGTACATTCCTCATGTGGGTGTGTTACTCAGGCCTATTTACCAAGTGACTCAGAAAGCTGCTAGCTTTGCACAGGGCCTGGAACAGGAGAAGGTTCTTCACCACAGCAGGCTGCTATGCAGGCTGCTCTTCCACTTAGACCATATGATCCAGCAGACCCGATGGTACTTGAGATGTTGGTGGCAGATAAAGATGCTGTTTGGAGCCTCTGGCAGGGCCCTGTAGGTGAATCATAGAAGAGACCTTTGGGATTTTGGAGCAAAGCTCTACCATCATCTGCAGACAACTACTCCCTTTGGGCCTTAGTGGAAACTGGATTTTTGACAATAGAACACCAAGCTACTATGCTACCAAAACTACCCATCATGAGCTGGGTGCGATCAGACCCCCCAAGTCATAAAGTAGGACGTGCACAACAGCAGTCTATTATCAAATGGAAGTGGTATATACGTGATCAGGCCAGAGCAGGTCCTGAAGGCACAAGCAAGTTAGGTGAAGAAGTTGCACAAATTCCTATGGTTTCTACAATGCCATCTGCTGCCAAGCATGTGCCTATAGCCTCATGGAGTGTTCCTTATGATCGACTGACTGAAGAAGAGAAGACTAGGACCTGGTTTACTGATGGCTCTGCATGTTATTCAGGCACTACTCAGAAGTAGACAGCTGCAGCATTACAATCCCTTTCCGGGACAATCCTAAAAATACAGGTTAAGGAAAATCTCCTCAGTGGGTAGAATGTCGGGCAGTACATATGGTATTACAGTTTGTTTGAAAGAAGAAATGTCCAAATGTGCAATTGTTCACTGACTCATGGGGTGTGGATGATCATGGACTTGGAAAAAATTGATGAGAAAGACATCTGGGGAAAAAGTTTGTGGACAGATCTCTCCAAATGGGCAAAGGATGTGGAGATATTTGTATCCCATGTAAATGCTCACCAAAAGGTGACTTCAGCTGAGGAGGAGTTCAATAATCAAGTGGATAAGATGACCCGTTCTGTGGACAACCAGCCTCTTTCCCCAGCTATCCCTGTCATTGCCCAATGGGCTCATGAAGAAAGTGGTCATGGTGGCCGAGATGGAGGTTATGCTTGGGCTCAGCAACACAGACTTCCACTCACCAAGGCTGACCTGGCTACAGCTGCTGCTGAATGCCAGATCTGCCAACAGCAGAAACCAACATTGAGCCCCAGATATAACACCATTCCTTGAGGTGACCAGCCAGCAACCTGGTGGCAGGTTGACTATATTAGACCACTTCCTCCATGAAAAGGATAACATTTTGTTCTTACTAAAGTAGATACGTATTGTGGTTATGGCTATGCCTTTCCTGCACATAATGCTTCTGCCAAAACCACCATCTATGGACTTATAGAATGCTTTATCTATATTCATGGTATTCCACACAGTAATGCTTCTGTCCAAGGAACTCATTTCACAGCCAGAGAAGTGTGACAGTGGGCCCACAATCATGGAATTCACTTGTCTTACCATGTGCCCCATCATCCTGAAGCAGCTGGTCTAAATAAAAATGAAATGGCCTTTTGAAGACACAGTTACACTACCAGTTTGGTGGCAGCAGCATGGAGGGCTGGGGCAGAGTTCTTCAGAAGGCAGTATATGCTTTGAATCAGCATTCAATATATGGTACAGTTTCTCCCATAGCCGGGATCCATGGGTCCAGGAATCAAGGGGTGGAAAAGGGAATAGTTCCACTCACTATTACTCGTAGTGATTTTCTAGGAAAATTTTTGCTTCTGTGAGAACCCTGTCAGAAACAGCAGGCCAGCTCCCCACCACCCAGATTGGGGGCTCAAAGCTGGACTGAAACTTTGCATTGTGCCCAGAACTGCCTGGGGGAAGATAGATAAGAAAATGGCCTAAACAGAACCACCCTGCCTAGGGTGAAGCCAGAGAGGGAAGTGACTCAACAACAACAAAAAAAAAAAAAATGCCAGGAAATACCACAAATACTTCAAGGTAGGCAGGACAGGGCCAAATGGCAGAGACAGGCGACCGCTGAACTCCCCACCAAAGTGTTCATAAAAAGGGTATGCTTTGTGAGCTCGGAGTCTCCTCTTGCCTGAGTGCTGGGGGACCCCCGTGTACATTGGAACAATAAACCTCTTGCAGGTTGCAGTGATTCCGGTCTCTGTGACCTTATTGAGTGGGGGTCTTCTGATGAACTCTTACTCTTCCTGTCCCCACAACTCTAGGTTCTGCTGGCCTAGAAATTTTGGTTGGTTGGGGGTGTGTGTGTGGAGTGTTTCTCCCAGGAGTCACAACAAGCATTCCATTGACTTGGAAGCTCAGACGTCGCCCTGGTCATTTTGGGCTTCTAATACCCTTAAACCAACTGGCTAAGAAAGGAATAACTGTGTTAGGAGGGGTGATAGATCCAGGTTACCATGGGGAAATTGGATTGCCTCTCCACAATGGAGGTAAGCAGGATCATGTCTGGAGTTCAGGAGGTCCCTTTGGGCGTCTTTTAGTACTACCATGTCCTGTGATTAAAGTCAATGGGAAACTACAACAGCTTAGTCCAAGCAGGATGACAAAGGGCACAGACCCTTCAGGAATGAAGGTATGGGTCAATCCTCAGGAAAAGAGCCAAGACCTGCTGAGGTGCTTGCCAAGGGTGAAGGAAATACAGAATAGGTAGTAGAGGAAGGTAGTTATAAATACTGGCTAAGGCTACGTAACCAGTTGCAGAAACAAGGAATATAAAGTAATATGAATGCTTCTGTCTTATTTTGTTAAGAATACATTTGTCTTTCTTACACTTTCTTTAACATCAATTGGTATTGAGACACTAAAAGAATGTTCCCAAGGGACATTGCCCCATTGTTAATTTACAAATGCATTTGCGGTTACACAAGGAATAGTTATATCATATTAGGCATATTCATGACTTTGTTATTGTTTCATGTGGACATGAGATATTATTTGTGTCAAGTGGACAAGGGATGGATTGTAGTGGCTATTCCTGGTTATCAACTTGACTATCTGAAATGAACTATAATCCAGAGTTGGTAGGCTCACTTGTGATCCTAATCTGGAGGCTGAGAGACACAAATTTCTTGGCATGGAAAGTTATGCCATAGTGGTTATGAATTCCAGAAGATTAAGACAGGGAGATCTCTGAGTTCAAGGACATCTAAGACAAAGCAAGTTCCAGATCCAGGCGTGGTGGCACACACCTTTAACCTGGGCCAAACCTTCTACTGGAAATCTACTTAAGGACTTTGGAAGAAGGATTCTTCCTTCTTCTTTGCCACTTGCACTCTCTTTGCCTGCTTGCCTTGCGGAGCTGAGCAACTGCTAGATCCTTGGATTTCCATCCACAGCTGCTGCTGACCATTGTTGGGGAGTTGGACTACAGACTGTAAATCACCAACACATTCCCTTACTATACAGAGACTACCCATACGTTCTGTGACTCTAAAGAACCCTGACTAATACATAGCATTAAGAAGGTTGAGGATCACTGATCTAGGTGGTCAGCAATGTCCAGTCTGAAGGCAGTTCCATCTGCAGGGCATGTGTATCTGAGATCTGACCAACAAAGGCCTTCTAAACCCATTTTAAATCGGCCTACTCCATTATTTTCCCTTGATACCTATATTGTCTGTGTATCATATACATAATGTTTATAGTATACAATGTATCTATTATTAAGGTAATAATTATTTTTGATTGACATTAACTAACTCCTAAACAGAAAAGATAATGCAGAGAAATATGCTCATCTATTTGGTTTATTTGTGGTGCTACAATCTGACCTAAATTATCCATAGGAAGAGAAACATGAGAAGATTAGTGGCACATGGTCAAAGAAGGTAAAAAGATGTGGCCCACTCCTTGGAACTAGATGTCTAAATTCCCAATCTATTGCACACTGTACTCTTCTTCAGGTTGTGGAGAGCAACCAACAGCCCTGGCAATAATACCCTGTGATTTTTTTTTTCCCGGTGGAGGCAGGGGTGTCCATGGGACCTTTTTGGACCATGACGTGACAAGATGCAGCCCATTCCTGCCACTGGAGGCTTTCCTGTTCCTGGTTGACTTTTCCTGTGGTGCTAAAGACATAATCCCAGTACTCACCCTGGCACGGCAGGCACCTGACTGATGGACCCAGCTCCCCAGCTCTCTAACATAATCTTAGCTGTGGTTATTATAGATCTTCATTTTAAATACCAATTTCCTTTCACCACAGAAGCAAACTATTATTTAAACTGTCATGGGATATACAGCATGTCACATAGTAATTCAAATCCCATTTATACTATTAATATCAAATCAAAGAATAGGTTCATTGGGAGGGCTGGTTCTGCAGCCAGGCTAAATGCAAAAGTATTGAAACTAAGGAGAAGCCTGGCAGTGGTGGTGCCTGCTTTTAATCTCTGTACTCAGGGGCACAGAGTCAGGTAAACCTCTGTGAGTTCTAGGCCAGCCTGGTCTACAGAGCAAGTTCCAGGACAGCCAGGGCTACACAGTGAAACCCTGTCTCAAAAAACCAATAGTAATAGCATTATCCAGTTTATATGGTGCATGCCTCAAAGGATTTCTTGTACAGGAAGATGCTAGCTCCCTTTAGCTTGAGCTCTGACTGAATCTTGGCACCTGGATTTTAGAAGAGTAAAAGCTAGAGGCTATGGGGTGGGATAGGGCTAACATTTCAAACATGATTTTTTTTCTTCTATAAAGATGTGGAAATAGATTTGAGACAAATGAATCCTTTGTTCTTGAAATTTTGTTATGTAAATATACGGCAAAATACCCAATTAACAAAAGAAAGGGTTTGTTTAACTATATCAAGATGGATGGCTCACTTACTTGGTAGAAAGGAATTCTGTACCCAAGACTTTCTCCCTGGAGGAAGTGTGTCCCTAGAGAAGGACTCCTCTGCATCCTGGTTCTGTTGCTCTTCTCGGGAGAATAGCGGAGGGCATTGTTGAAAGAAGATGAGGACCTGGGGCCAGAGGTTGAAGAACTGTTTACATAAGGCACACTCTAAGCCCTGGGCAGGAGCAGTGCAGCTCTGAGCTCCAGATGGTGAAGTGTCACATGGAATTGAGAAAGCAGTCTCCTCTGCCCAGAATCTTTCATCAGCTACCACCCCTGAGGAGTGCTGTCAGTGTTTGAACCACAGAACTAGAAGCAGCATTCATTACCCCCTTCTCCACCTCTCTCTTCCTCTCTCCCTTTCCCTTTCTTTCCCTCCCTCTCTTTCTCCCTCCTTCTCCCCCTTCCTCTCCCCTACCCCCATCTCTCCTCCTTTTCTCCCTGACCTCCATCTCTCTGTTACCTCTAGTGGTATTTTATTAGCTTCCTATTGAACGCAAGCATGGAAGACAGAACTACTAGCATTAGTTCTCCCAGACTTCTAACTCTACTACTCAAAAGCAGGATCTTCCTCCTAGCTCCCTCTGAAGCAATCCTGGTGAGATTGTCTGAGGAGGGTCACGGGGCCTACATTACCTAGAAAACAGTACCCTCATGGATCTGATCAGAGCCCCAGTCCAGGAGTTGGATGCTTGTCTGCAGAAAGGACGAGAGTCAGCTGATGGTCTGACCAAAGTACCTGGCAGCTAAAAACAACAGCACTTGCACTATGTGAAAAGCTGAGTAAGATTTTATCCAGCTCTTGGCACATACCACAGCTTCACAGCCCCATCTGGGCTGCTGCTCTCTGACAAGCCCTTAAGGAAGGGAAGAATCTAACGTGTTAGAGCACAAGCGCCAAGAAAGGCACACGAATGCTTGTGAATGAACATATAGATGAAAATCTGGTTTGGTTCAGTGAGGCATTCTCTCATTATATAGTCCTTGCTGGACTGTAACTTACCACACAGCCCAGGCTGGCCATGAATTCACCTGCCTCTGCCTCCCAGGTGCTTCATTAAGGGTGTGTGCCACCACACCCACAAGGATAAACTTTTACTGTTTAGTATTTTTGTTTAAAAAAGAAAAGCAACAACAGTGCTAGCTGGGATTCCAAGTCTCAAGCTTAGCGCCAGGCTGGGCTACTGTGGAGGTTTGAGGGAGAGCCTCATGAGCCTTACTGGCTCATGCATTTCAACACTTGGTCTGTGGCGGCTGGTGGAGTTGGTGGAGACTTGCTGGAGGCAGCACCTCCCTGAAGTGGGCTTTAGCGGGTTATCAAGCCTTGATTCTCTTCTGGTTCTCTGTCTGCTTTGTGTTTACACTGGAAATTAAGGTCACTTAGCTACCAGCTATTAACACCATTTCTGCCATACTTCCTAACTATGATAGACTCCTATCCTTCTGGCAGCATAAACACAAGGAAACCCTTTCTTCCAGAAATTGTTTTCAGTCATAGTGTTTCACCCTACCAACTAAATATACAACAAAACAAACTACATAGAAAGAGCTTACCATCATTTAGCTTCTTTTCAGGAAATGCAACTTGAAAAGCAAGAGAAATCAGCAAATGTTCTCACCTCAGGAAGGGTCATGGTGTTATCAGCTTGCCAGACAGAACATTGACCTAGGAGGCTTCACTTGTAACTCATGTGCTCATAGCTGGAGACATTGGCTGGGCTGAAATCTGAGCGGTCAGTGATACCCGTCTTCTAGAACGTGCCCTGTATGTGCATGGGCCACCCAGGAACAGGTTGACCACTGAGCTGTGGAAATAACAGAAAGAATATTGCCAACAGCCTACAAAGAGACAGCCGTGATGGACTTCAAATGATCAGAGTTCCCTGCGGTCTGCCTTGAATTTGGTTGGATATCTTGAACCACTGTGTCATGAATGGTGGGTTCCAGGTACGAAGAGGAATTTTACAGGCCAGTACTATGAGGAGTGTGAAGATGCAGATGAAAAAACTCATGTACATGCATTAATTTTTTACTTATTTTTCTTCTTCCTAGCCTGGGAATAAAACCCAGGGACTTGCCTGTTGTTAGGCTACACGCCATGACTGAGGCCAGAGGAGGGTTTGGGATGTCATAACCTCACCATCCACCTTATTGCCTTGTCTCTCACCAAACCTAGAGCTACACGGGTGCAAGAAAGCCTCGGCCATCCGCCTGCCTTCTCCCAGCAGTGCTAGGGTTACTGACACCCATGGCTGCACCTAGCTTTTTACTTGAGTGCTGGTGTCTCAAAATCAGGTCCTTACGCCTGTGCAGTAAGAGCTTCCTTTTGAGTCTTTAATGAGCATATTTCTTTGGTAGAAAATTATACTGAAGAACACAGGCTGGAGTGAATTCCTGGATCGACCATAGTTGCTCTCTCAGTAGCAAATCAGAAAAACAGTGTAAGTGGTGGCATATTTGTGTGTCACTCACATTTATGCTTTTTTTCTTTTGTTGCCTATAAGATGTTTCTGAATACAAAGAAGAAGAAGGAACGTGGGTAGAGAGGAATGTCCTTAGTGATTTACTATCAATTTTGTGCAAGTCACCCTCTACAGGACTCCCAGAAGAACCCATACCACAAGGTTCCATACCCATATAATGGGTGAGATTATGCTAGATGTCATGTCAAGATGCTCATAGGGGTTTCCTCTAATAACAGAACACCACAGAAAACCTGACTCAATGCATCGCTCTTCATTCATATTAAGTTGTTTGTAGCTGTCCAGCAGCCATGAAGAACTGGGCTACCTGAAAGGGGGGCTGGACATGAAGAAGGACAGGCAAGAGAAAAGGATGAAGCCAAGACACAGGTTTCTGATCAAGGCTCAAAGTTTAATTTTCAGCTCTGCGTTTATATAGGGAAAACCCACAGATCCATCCTTTGTTTCAGCTGGATTATATTGCAAAGTAAGCTCAGCGGGCAGTCTGTTCCTGTAGGAAATTGCAACTCCACCTAGGTTGGCTAGATCTGTGGAAGACCAACTGTGGCAAACACTTAAGGTCTATTTAGCCTGCTCAAAGCTGGCGGAAGGGCACAATTTTTTTTTTAACACTTATAGGGATTGTACACAGGACCTTGAACATGCTAGGCAAGTGTTCAACTACTGAGTTACATCTATAACATTTTGTGTTAATTATAGTTCCAATCCCTCCTGAACATGATTCTCCAAAAACACTGTCCTAGTTTTACTTCTAATTTCTATGCTCAAACACCCTGACTAAAGCAACTTAACGGAGAATGGTTTGCTTTAGTTCATGATTCCAGGTTATAGTCCATCACTGTGAAGAAGTCAAGGTTGCAGGAACCTGAATCAGCTGACATCATAGTCAGCGTCAGCAGAGAAAGAATAAATTCATGCTTACAAACACTAAACTCGCTTTCTCTGTTCCTGTAGTCAAAGACCCAAATACATGGAGTAGTGCTACCCACAGATCCCAATTGGGAGATGGTGTACTTCTTCCCATCTCAGTTAAAGCAATCACAACAATTTCCCACAGATATATCCATAGGCCAACCTAACCTAGATAATTCCTCATGGTGACCCCTTTCTTGGGAATTCTCCATTGTTGCCTATTGGCAACACCAACCACCACAAAATTCTTGTTGGGTTTTTATTGAGAGAGGGTCTTATTGTGGCTAGCTTTGAATTCACAGCTGTCCTCCTGCCTCAGCCTCCCAGGTGCTGGGTGTATAGTCATAAGCCACTACACCCAACAAGCTCTTTTTATACCTGAATCAGAACCTCAGACTTTCAGCTTCCACGAGATTTTTGTTGAGAGTGTTTGGCAAGTCTCTGCTTGAAGCAAAGGCCTGGCCTATGATTATGAATTTCCTTTGAGCATATCTTGCATTGGATTGGGAATCCAGTTAGAGAGACATTTTTATCCAAGAGATACATTTTAAAATCCCCTTAGTCTTATACCCATGGTCTTTGTATCACTATATCTTCTGCAGCTCTTGATAATCAGACCAGATTAATCACAGACCAAATCTACCAAAACCATGAGCCCAAATAAGCCTGTTTTCTCTAGGAGCTAGTTACTTAAGATAATTATTATATTAACTGAAAACTTTTAAACATGCCACTTAATAGTCAAAGTCATGTATGTTCAGTATGCATTTTCACTGTTAGTGCTCTGAATGTGAAAATGATTTCAAGTTAGCTTCTCTTTTACTGGATACACATGAATGTATGATTTTAGATGCTACAGATAGACTAAAGGGCATTCTGTTCTTAGCAGGATAAATGTGTTTGGACACATTTGCTTAAAACCTTTTCTATATAAACTAGGTTTTCTGCTGGGGTGCATGAGATTCCTCTGTTCCTCTCTTCTGTCAAGATCATTCCGGCCTAGACAGTGCTCCTCTGGTATACAAGCATGTCAGGCATGGGATGTAGTGAATAGCTTTGTTAGTCAAATCTTCTGAGGGCTACTTTAATCGTTGGTAGACAATTACTGTCCAGAAAATAAAAAGTAGATACATATGTCACATCTTTAGGAAGAAGGAAAAAAGCATAATATTTCAATTTCAATGTGTATTCTTGATTTTAAAAAACCCTCATAATTCCATATTTAGTTTTGATTACTCTGGTTTCATAGGATGGATGATAAACCATGTGTTTTCCTCTATCTATGCATATATTTTTAAGTACTTTTGTACCATCATAAAAAAAGAGAGAAAATGACTCTGCAACAGTAGTATAATTACAGTCATTAAAGTTGCTTACCACAGATTCCTAATTATCATTCCAGAGTAATAACAATTGTATATTATAATTAACTATGTGTCAAATTTACTTTTCACAAATCCAGTGTGCTTACTTCTGAAGTCTTGATTCTCAAGACTTTTTTTTTTCATAGTCATCCACACAAACTTATTTTTAAAAAGAAAAACACTGGAGAAAGTACTGGCCAGTACCTCACAACAGTGATTAACAGTCCTTTCCAGGACTGGTCAGTAAGTTTATAAGATCTAACACCCTTTGATTTGAAGTACCAGAGATATTTTGAATTAAGGCACTTTACTGTTACCTTAAAATGCAACTCAGTCCTTGCATGACCATAAATACATAGTTTTACCCCAAAGGCAACATAACACATAAAAGAAATACAAGGATATAATTTAAATAAAATTCTCTCTCTCTCTCTCTCTCTCTCTCTCTCTCTCTCTCTCTCTCTCTTTGTGTGTGTGTGTGTGTGTGTGTGTGTAGTAAAACTTTCTGAGTGTATGAGCACAAGAAGGTATATCAAGTCAGTAGGTGCTTGCAGAATTAAAAAAAAAACACAAGGAAATATTTAGAGTCAGGAAACGACAAGCTAATAACTAGCAAGTAATCTTCCTGACTCTACTGGCTGGTTTTATGTGTCAACTCGACACAGGCTGAGTTATTACAGAGAATGGAATATGCCTCTATGAGATTCAGCTATAAGGCATTTTCTCAATTAGTGATCAAGCGAGGAGAGCCCCTTGTGGGTGGTATCATCTCTGGACTGGTAGATTTTGGGTTCTATAAGAAAGCAAGCTGAGCAAGCCAGGGGTAGCAAGCCAGTAAGTAACATCCCCCCATGGCCTCTGCCTCAGCTCCTGCTTCCTGATCTGCTTGAGTTCCAGTCCTGACATCCTTTGGTGATGAACAGTTGTGTGGAAGTATAAGCTGAATAATCCCTTTTCTCCCCAACTTGCTTCTTGGTCATGATGTTTCGTGCAGGAATAGAAACCCTGACTAAGACACTGAGAATAAATCTGCCATGGATTAATAATCCAAGAAGGATTTGCTCCCTTAGGCAAGGTCCAGGAGAAATTCATTTTAGGTAAGATGCTTTTCCTCTTTTTTTTTTTTTTTTTTTTTTTTTTTTTTTTTTTTTTGCTTTTTGAGACAGGGTTTCTCTGTGTGGTCCTGGCTGTCCTGGAACTCACTCTGTAGACCAGGCTGGCCTCAAACTAAGAAATCTGCCTGCTGGGATTATAGGAGTGTGCCACCATGCCCGGCTCAAGATGCTTTTCCTGTTGTTATTATTAAATACATATAATAATCACTAGATATCAGCCAACTCCTTTGAGCAGATCTCTGCAGAACTACAGATTCACTGTCTTGTAGTAATGCTATATAACAAGTAGATGAGTTCTTAATTGGTAATTCTATAAGAATTCCTAAATTTATAGTAATTTTAAAGCTCTTTTAATAACACTGCAATTTAGTCATTTCTGATAGTCAAAATTGCAATTTGAGAATTCCACCAGTCTTTAGTGTTCTGGAGTTAACTGCTTCTGATAGGAAGCAGGCATCTACTACTCAGAGCACATTCCAAGAGGTTGTAAAGCCATTAATCAAAGAGCATAAAAAGGAATCTAACAATTTATCATAGGTGCTCAGACAGAAGATAAAATATTGACTGGGTTTATCTGTATAAAACTTCACTAATAACTTAGTTATGGTTTTTAACTCTCCATGAACCTGTGGAGCTGTGACAGGTGATGAATGTTTAGCCAGATAAATACTGCTAATGGATATGCATGGAAACAATCTCTGTAGAAAACTTCTATTTCAATTTATGATTTGAATTTACCTGTAAACCTGTGATGAACGTTTTACCAAGTGATCGTGTGTTCTGAAAGGTGTTTAAGTGCTGAAGACAAAGAGAAGAATTATTCGGCTTTCCCCCTTTTTCTTAGAGAGCTTTCATAGGAAACTTTTTACAACTTAGAAATAAACCCAAATTCACGTTTCAAAGTGTCCCTTTTTCTTCCTGAACAGGATGAAATTAGAGCAGTGTAACTCCTACGGAGATAGAATGAAGGCAACATTACTTAATTTGTTGTTTTAGGATGAGGTGCAAAGTGCCAGAGACTGCAGTGTCTGGCCTTAGAGGATCACAGATGACAAGTTAGCTACAATAGTAAAGTATCCTAAACTTAGATAAGTAAACTTTTTATTATTATCCAGCAACCCTAAATATCTCATAAGACAAAGTTTTATCCCAATATCTTGTTGTTGTTGTTTTTTGTTGTTGTTGTTTTTGTTTTTTTGTTTGTTTGTTTTGTTTTGTTTGTTTGTTTTTTGAGACAGGGTTTCTCTGTGTAGTCCTGGCTGTCCTGGAACTCACTCTGTAGACCAGGCTGGCCTCGAACTCAGAAATCCGCCTGCCTCTGCCTCCCAAGTGCTGGGACTACAGGCGTGCGCCACCATGCCCGGCTTTATCCCAATATCTTGTAAAACAAAGTTTTCACCCCATGCTCTTCCCCCTCTGCTGCCTCAAGAGGAACCAAGAATAAGAGACCTGTCAGGGCTGGCCCCAGGCAATGTAGCTGAATATTTTTGACACTTTTCTATTTGGTTGACATTTGAAATCACTATGAAAAGAACAACAAAATGCAAACTGATCAAAATTACAGTAGTAACTTAAATGTCATGAATGGTGTTGAATGTCACTGGCATGATTTTCCACAAGGAGAAATTACTCTTGGTACATTTTAAAAGGGAAATTATACAGTTTTCCAAAAATATGCCCAGTATTTGCATTCCTGAAAAAATTCCAAACATATTAAAAACCCCATGGAAGTACATCTGAGTATAATATATGTAAAGGGGTGTCAAGTTCCAGGCTCAGAAAATCACAGACAGTCCTGTTGACTAGTGACTATACAAGGAACTGTCGAAAAGTATCACAGGTCATCAAGTGTAAAGCTGGAAAGCACTAGGTTGACCCTGGCCTCTGTGAACATCATCTACACTGTGGTCACATCTCAGACATTCTTCAAGACTGAGCAAGTCAGATCTGCAGCCTTCTGAGCCACAGAGCGCTCGCACTTGGAGAGACCAGAGCGTAAGACCACCTGTCAGAGGGCAGGCTGTCCTGATGTGCCCTCGGGCTGTGTTCCTGGTATTCATTTTCCTAGGAACAGGCCCTGGTGCCAAAGGAAGAGAGGGCTTAAAGGGTAGATCTTAGAATGGGTATAAGAAAAAAATGTTTGCTTTTAAAGCCAAGAGATCTTAGGGGTCTGGGATTTGAGAGCGCAACAAGTTATTAAAGAGAAGCAAATGGCCTCGGAAACACAGTAGCAGACAAGCTGGACAGAGAACGAAGGTCTGCCACAGCAGAGCAAGCCAGGTCATGAAGAGAAGCTCTGTGGGTGATCCTCATGAAAGACCTTGAGCCAACTCACCCTTCTTGTTTGTGGTGATACTAAAATCTAGTGTCAAGTATCACAGCTTAATCTTGGCGGTTATTTTGGGAAGTGGTGGAAGGGGAAACGTGCTGAAGAGCTGAGGATGGAAATGTGTCAGATGCGAAGCCTCACCCTCATCATGAGCAGACTAGCACTGCAAACCTCAACATTTTGATTCTCATTTTGAAACTACTGAAGCAACAAACTTTTAGGATCAAAGAATGAAGCATTTTCATTGACTTCTGTACTTAAAACTCCTGAAGATCCCTTTCAAGCATATGTCGCACAGGTAGCACGTCCTTCTATAAGTAGAGTTAACAGTTGGGAGATTTAAAACTGGGCATGACACTTCCAGAGGACCCTGCTATACTACTCCTGGGCATATACCCAGAGGATTCCCCAGCATACAATAAGGACACATGCTCCACTATGTTCATAGCAGCCTTATTTATAATAGCCAGAAGCTGGAAAGAACCCAGATGTCCCTCAACAGAAGAATGGATACAAAAAAATGTGGTATATATGCATAATGCAGTACTATTCAGCCATTAGAAATAATGAATTCATGAAATTCTTAGAGAAATGGATGGAGCTGGAGAACATCATACTAAGTGAGGTAACCCAGTCTCAAAAGAATACCCATGGTATGCGCTCACTGATAAATGGATATTAGCCTAAAATCTTGGGACACCAAAGATATAATCCACATACCAAATGATGTCCGACAAGAAGGAAGGAGTAGACCCTGGTTCTGGAAAGGCTCAAAGGATCAGTGTAGGGGAATACCAGAACAGGAAGTGGGAAGGGTTGGATGGGGGCACAGGAGGGGGGAAAGGGGCATGTGGGACCTTTGGGGGGCAGGGAACCATAAAAAGGGAAATGAAATGTAAATATCAAATATATCCAATTAAAAAAAAAACAATGAATTCATGAAATTCTTGGGCAAATGGTTGGAACTGGAAAATGTCATCCTAAGTGAGATAACTCATTCGCAAAAGAACACACATGGAAAGCAGTCACTGATAAGTGGATATTAGCCCAGAAGCTCTGAATACCCAAGACACAACTCACATATCAAATCATTCCCAATAAGAAGGAAGGAGAGGGCCCTGGTCCTGGAAAGGCTTGATGCAGCATTGTAGGGGATTACCAGGACAGACAAGTGGGAGGGGGTTGACTGGGGAATGGGCGGAGGGAAGAGGACTTATGGGACTTATGGGGAGGGGGGAACTGGGAAAGGGAAAATCATTTGGAATGTAAACAAAGAATATAGAAAATAATTAAAAGAAAAAAAGAAAGATCTATGACTAAATTAACTCGTTTCTGAAAGAAAGAAAGAAAGAAAGAAAGAAAGAAAGAAAGAAAGAAAGAAAGAGAGAGAGAAAGAAAGAAAGAAACTCAATCTCAAAACCTGAAAAAGCCAGACTGGATGGCATACACGTGTAATCCCAGAACTAGGGAGGCAGGGATAAGAGGAAGCCTGGAGCCCTGTGGCAAATCAGAAAATCAGTGCATGAGGAAATAAGGTAGTGAAAAACTGAGGAGGCCACCTGACATTGACCTCTGACCTCCACAAACATGTGACACCTGGGTACATACGTATGAACACATGTGTACCAGCCTCTACACACACACAGGAACTCATACATTTGGTTATACACACACGCCCATGCACACACCCAACCAAATAAACTCCTGAACTGAATATAAAAAAAAAGATAAAATGTATATTTCTTAGAAATATGTTCTAAATATAAGAGGTTTTGAATAGCAATAAAACTTAGAAATCAAAATAATATATGTCAAATACCATCATTAAATTGGTGAGCATTTACAACAATAAAAGTTAGAAATGACAATTTTTCTGATAGTAGATTCATATTGAAAGCAGACAGAAACATGCATAGTGTGTTGAGCATAAACTATATAATTTCTACAAACTTTCTATTTTGTTAGTGACAAGGATCACAAGCCTTTAGAAGCCTTTGTTATTGACTAGGATCTACCTAAAATCTAAATTCTAAGATACCTTTGAAAAATTAAGAAACAATTTTGGAAGCTCACTTTGTATTCCAGGCTGGTCTCGAACTTATGCTCCTCTCAACTCAGATTCCCAAGTGTTAGGATCCCAGGTACGCACCACCAAGCCTGGGTCATAAGCATCCCTTTCTAAGAACAGCAATTTAAGCCTGTGATATTAACCTTTCTTTCATAGACACCCAAAGATAATGTCCAACAGTAGTAATCAGAAAACTGATGATGATTTAAAAAAAAAAAAGCAAGAGGGAACAAACTAGACTTTCATCAGTATTTATGAAACAAATTATGAACCCATTAAATAATGTAGCTCTTTTAAATGAATGATATGTATTTCTTGACATAGAATAGCCAACTTTCCACTTCTGATCTCCATTCGTAAATAGAATAGCTAAATGTGTATTAACTGTAGAAGTCACGCCCCTCCTCCGTACGTCAGCTCTACCCACGCTCTACTCAGAAGGCGTGGCTAGATGACTAGGTCTGATGGAATGTGAGCGGAGATGACGTGTGCAGTTGAGGCTTCACCTCCAACAAACCACTTGCCGTGGAAACTGCAAGATGTCATGTTCCTGGCAACCCAAGCAGGGGAAGGACCATGTCCAAAGGCCGGAAGAAGATAGAATGTGTGGAATCGCATGAGTACGCTGTCGGCACTGACGCAAGCCTCATTTTACTTTTTGTGGAATTGCCTTTGTTCAAATAACTAATACATCACCGTAGCTAATGTGCTTCATTTCCTCATCTCTGCTCAAAATAGCCGCCCACTGACTTCTTCCATTTTCTTTTCTTGATTCTTTTTGGTCCTGGAGACTGAACTAAGGGCTTCACACACACCAAGCACGCACTCTGTCACTAAACAATACTTTCTGACCCCTCAGAATCTAGAAAGATGTACATTGTTTTGTGTTATTCTTCTATATAAAATAGAAAAGTAATTATTGAGTGATTAGTCACCTCGTTTAGGGTAAAAGCCAAAGTCTAAATTGGACCAGAGCTTATCCTCCTCCATCACCGTGGCCAGACTTCTGCTTGCACTCCTCCTGCCCTAGGAAGGGGCTTGTTTGGGGGTGAAGACAGACATGCCAAGCACCCCACCACCACAGAGGTGGTGGCACCACATTTGCCATTCTTTCTGCATCAAACTCTCTATGCCCAGAGATCTACAAATCTGACTCCTTTTGCCAACTTTTAAAAACCTTTTTGATTCCTGACATCCTGCGCCCTAGTCCCACTCATCTCCCCAACTCCTCGTATCTGCCCTCTGCCCTTGCAACCTCCCACCCAAAATAAACACACACACACACACACACACACACACACACGCACGCACACACACCCCACAAAGACGCACATGCACACGCACATTAACGACAACACAGCATAGAAAACATCTCGTTGTGTAAGCCATAGTGTGTCAGTGTGTCCCACAGTGTGTCCCTCTGTCCACACAGCCTCACTTGCTAACGTTCATGGCAATGAGTCATTGCTCTGGTCTGAGGTCTCTGGCTTCTGTGGCACCATCCACATTGGAGCCTCATCCGGACTCCTCCCAGTTATCCTGCTGTCACCCTGTGTCATGGAGATCCTGCAACTTTGGGTCAGTAGGGCTGGCCCTTTCATGTGTCTGAACCATTCTCAGATGACATAGATTTTGGGGTGGGCTGACTCAGAGCTTTGATTCTGAGCCTGGGTGGTGCTGAGCTGGTCAGCCCATCCGCTCTCCCTTAACCACACCACCAGGGTAAGCTCTCCTGCACTCCTCCCGCTAGGCCACTCAATGCCACCGACAGCATGAGGTGAGGCGGTGACAGCTCTCCTACTCTCAAGCTCTTGGGGGCCAATTTCCCCACACCTCCAGAGCCATGTCCACTGTGCTCCCAAGTCAAGGTGTGTGACCCACTCACTGTCTTGTGTGCTACAGTCAGCAAGAGGCTTGTCCAGCTTACCAGTTCTCAAGCTCTCGGGCAGCGAGGGGCCAGAGGGCAGAGGGCAGAGGGCAGAGAGCCTCTCTCCCCCACCCCCAGGCTACCTTATGACAGAAAGTAAGGGATGGCTGATCCAGTCCCCCCACCACCAGGGTCAGCTCTACTGTGCAGCTTAGACGAAGTCCAGAGCCCGATCTCTCACTCTCAAGATACCTGGGGACAACTCTTCTGACGCAGGTGATGAGGGGGAAGGGGGGCGGGCATCACCCACCTCCCCAAGGCTACCTCACGACAAGAGAAGTGATAGGGCCAGCTCTCCCATACTTTCGTCCTCACCCCCTCTCACTACAGCTAGCTCCAGTGTGCTACCTAGCCAAAGCTCAGAGCCTCCTCTCCTGAGAGCTACCACCCCAGAGGGATGGGGTCAGCTCTTCAGAGTGCTACATCCAGTGAGGCGTGGGGCCGGTTATGTGTCCTGGATATTCATGTGGTTCCCAGTAGCTGTCCCAACCAGGGACATCTCCAAGTTCTCTAGGTCTCTCGTGGGAATTTGAACTATGGACATTGACAGTGACCCCTACACAGGTCAAACATGGTCCTCAGCAGCAACTCAGGCTGGGACCTACCTCACCATGGCCCCAAGTGGCAGGGCCGGTCACTCACAACAGGCAACTTCTCTCCACCCTCCAGTCTCCAGTTCCATCTCTTCATGATGTGCAAGCTGTTTCACTTCTCTGTCCCTCCCACCTGACCACCACATACTTGCACATGGTGGTGTCTGCCACTGCAGGCTGGCCCCGTGGCTGGCGGGCTCCTGGGTGGCATCTTCCATTGCTGCCTGCCTGTGCCATGTGCTGGAAGCAGATCTGTGGGTAACCTGGCAACCTTCAGGACTCTGTTTTCCTCCTCTCATGCTGCGCAGCCTGGATTTAATTTGATTTTTATTAGTCCTAGAAATAAGACAGTTTCGGCCACCAAGTCAGTCACGAAGCTAGAGCGAAGAAAGGACTGCCATCAGCTCTGCCCCTGACTGATACAAGAACAGCACCACCACCACCAAGCTGTCTCTTTGCCCAATGCCAGGGAGTGGCTTTTACCAACTTTTAGAGCCTTCTCAACAGTGTCTTTCTAAGTGGACCATCCCCAATTACCCCACACTTTCATACTGCCTGGGCACCTTCCCTGTTTTCTCCGTTGCCCCCTTTGCTTAATATATAATGCCACTCGATGAATTAATAACATAGTTACTTATTTATTAGTGCCGATGTAATGTGCTTGCACACGCTCGCACATCCACATGAAAGTCAGAGAACGATTTTCAGAAGTTGGTTCTCTCCTTCCACCATGAATGAGTTCTGGAGGTCAAGGCTGTGAGTCCTGGGCAGCCAGGGCTTTCCCTCCCTGAGCCAGCTCATCAGCCCATCGGGTGTTTCTGTAACACAATTCTCCCTTCGCAAGCAAGTTCTGTGACAGCGAACGTATCTGTTTTGTCCGCTGCCCGCTGATGTGTTCCCAGTGTATAGTGTAGTATCTGGCATACAGAAGATCATGGTGGTTTTGCAGTAAATAGGCTCTTGTCTTCGAATGAAAAACAGCCAAGGCATGACAAGAAAACCTGGTTAGGAGCAGAGAGCCTCTGCATTGTTTCATATGAGCGTCAGTGTTCTCTCTGCTTATTTTTAGAAGTGGCTGTTTTAGCACCAAACACTGTATCTTCATAAAGTCTCAAGCTGAAGAAAGGGCAAAGGGAGGAGGCAGTGTTCCTGCATATGTGCTGTCAAGGCAGTAAATCGTTCCCAGATGCCTTCAGGAGACTTCTAAGGTCCACTGGCCGGAATGGTACCAAGCTGTCATTTTCAGATAAAGTGTAATTAACATATATAGTAATTAGGATGTATCCCAGGGGCTAGATAGAATACCATTTAAACAAAATTGGAAATCCGTTAAAGAACTAGGGACCAGAAGGAAAGCCAACTATACTTACCTGAGAGGAAATATAGTTAAATATTTATTATAAAATTATGATATATAAACATACAAATAAAACATACAATGTTACCATTGACTAACCAGCATCATAATAAAGTTCTCTCTCAGTGCTGAATGAATAGACAAAATTTCCAGGTGATGGTAATTCAATGAAAGTTGCATTTAGTACATGTAACAGAAGCACAATTAAAATTGATTATCAAAATGTTACTTTGCAAAAAGAATTTGCAAAGTAGGCAGTTGAGAATGGGGGATGAACAGACTGTCTCCATGATGCCACCAGGGATTCAGGCTTCATTATACTAGACTGCATACAATGGTTCTTCCTTTGTTCCGCAAAATGCTTGTGACTCCTAACTTGTCCTCCCCTCCCTGCAGAAAAAGAAAAGGAGAAAAGATTGTCATTTAAGGCTGCTACATCTCCAGGCATGCCTATACAGGATTCCCTTCTTGTATTGCTTTGCCCGTGCCTTATCTAGGTATCCTATGTTAACATTTAGTGTGTGTGTGTGTGTGTGTGTGTGTGTGTATGTGTGTACATGCAAGTATGTGTGTGCATGCATGCAAGTATGCGTGTACATGCAAGTATGTACAAAGGCCACAACATATGTCAAGATCAGAAGACAACTTAGAGGAACTGATTCTTTCTACTGTGTCCCAGGAATTGAACTTGGGTCTTTAGGCTTAGCAGCAGGTGCCTTTACCTGCTGAGCCATCTCACCCTCCCCATTTTCTGGCTTTAGTTTGAACTGTATAAAATTTTGGTTCTATCATCAAGAAATGCAGTAAAAAAGTAGTAGATAACTGGCGGTGGGGGGTCCTAAGCCTGCTGTGATGGTTTGTATATGCTTTTCCCAGGGAGTGGCACTATTAGGAGGTGTGGCCTTGTTGGAGTAGGTGTGTCACTGTGGGTGTGGGCTTAAGACCTTCACCCTAGTTGCCTGGAGGTCAGTCTTCCACTAGCTGCCTTCAGATGAAGAGATAGACTCTCAGCTCCTCCTGCACCATATCTGCCTGGATGCTGCCATGTTTCTGCCTTGAAGACAATGGACTGAACCACTGAGCCTGTAAGCCAGCCCCAATTAAATGTTGTCTTTTATAAAATTTGCATTGGTCATAGTGTCTGTTCACAGCAGTAAAACCCTAACTAAGACACCTGCCAAAGGTATTATTAGTCACTACCATTGGATGATGAGATGTATTCTTGAATTGTTTAAACTTTTTCAACATGTGTTCTCTAATGTGAAATAAGCATAATAAAGCTGTTTCTATTTTTCAACAAGAAATAAAAATCTAAAATTTGCCTTTATAGGTTTCACCAAAATATCTTTGACATTAAAATGTCAGTTTCAAACGATTCTGTCAAAATATCATAACTGAACACAGAACATTGGGTTTAAAGTCACTGAGTTTTCATTGACTTAGATATACATTAAGTACATTTTACTTAACTTCCAAGTTTACTCATAAGGAGATAAAATTCAAGCAACACATTATACATAAAATAGCACAACACTTACAAAACACTAGATATTTTTTTCTTGTTTGTGTGGGATATTTATTTCTATTTTGTTCTGCTTTTAATTTTTTTCTTTGACAGAGTCTCATGTAGTCAAGGCTATCCCTGAGGTCCCTGTATAGTTAAGGATGACCATAAACTTCTGATTCTCCTGTCTGCACTTACTAATTGCTGGGATTACAGGTGTAATTTACAGAGCATTGCTGACTGAACCCCAGGGGTTTGTTCATGCAAGGTAATCATTCTACCAAGGCAGCTACATCCCACCCTAAAGTTGGGTTCTGTTGTAGTACTTAGACACACAGTACAAGTGAGATGACCCTTTTAATTATTTCCATGACTTACTGGTTTCACTGGGATCTCTTACACATTCACTCATCTTTACTGAGCATTTACTATGTGATAAAGACACAGAAAGTATTGCCTCAGAATAGCCAGTGAGATATGTAATATTATTACGAACATTTTACAGATAAGATACATCCTTAACTATATAGTACTTCAGGGGTAGCCTTGGCTACATGAGACTATCAAAGAAACAAATTAAAAGCAGAACACAATAAAAATAAACAGAAAAAAAAGGCTGAGGAAATGACTCAAGATTTTAGAGGAGGGGTGGAGCAAAGCTCAAATTAAGATCCAGGCAGTTCAACCTACAGTTTTCATCCTTAGCTAATCCACAATACAGATACAAAATTCCTCTATTTAGAAATTATAGAAACATCATAAGCCAGGTTAAAAATTTATTTATATGCAAAACTGCTTTAACTATTTCATTTGCAAGTCTAGCAAAAATAATTGTAAAATAAGCCAAATGCCTTTTGAAACACACCCAGCCATTCAAACGTTATCTGAGCAGATTTTCCAAATGACAGTGTCCTGTACTAATTTCTGAAAATTCTACTCTAAATTCTTAGCAGAGTATATTTGTTCATTTTTTTTACAAAAATACATAAACTGTATATTCTCAAGTGAATGCATGCACTGATTACAATTTTGCAAAGTCAGCCTAGAAAACTAACAACCTTATGAAAAAGAATCAAACAGCTGTGCTGCAAAGATAGATTTGTTGGTAAAGTGCTTAGAGCACATTATGATATCCTGAAAGTGGAACATGCCAGCACCCATGTCAAATATCTAGACATGCAGATGTGTGCTATAATCCAGATGTGAGGATCCTTGAGGCTCACTGATTAGCCAATCTAATCAACAACCAGCCCCAGGTCTGATGAGAGACTCTGTCTCAAAAATTAAGGGAGAGAGTATTTAAAGAAGACATTTAACATTTATTTCTAGTCTACATACACACACATACATACATACACACACTCACATGTATACAATCACATATTCACACACACACATACACACATATACTCACACATTCATATACTCATGCATAAACATACATACATACATACACTAACTTATACACACTCATTCATACATGCTCATGTAGACATACACACATACAAATCAACCAATCTATAACAGAAAAACAATATGAGTTGATTTATAGATGTTGAACTGGCATAGTAATAGTATCTGCTACTTATATGGCTCCAATGAAATGCTATTTTTAAAAAGTAACCAAAATTATATAAGCAATTTGTAAGCTTGTTTATATAAATATAATATAATGTATATATAGTCTACAAGAGTGTTATATTTATGGGCAAATTATACTTAAGGAAGATTAAGCAATTTTATAACAAGTAATTGTGTAAATTATGAAGTCAATACAGATGTATACAGCCGAGTGAAGGGCTGTGTGAGAGAAACCAGGTGAGTGTGGATAGAGAGAGCAGAATACAATGTCTAAAACTAATCATTTTTACAAAGTAAGGCATTGCCTGGACTGGCAAGAGCAGAAAGTGCAGACTACAGAAAGAGTTGGTGATTCTGCACATCTGTGAGCTCTTCAGTGCCTTTAAAGATAAAATTTGAGGCAACGACGTGATAAGGTGTTAGAGGCGATGCAGGCGATGTGTGGAGGAGCTCATCCATCACAATTTCAGTCTGAGCTTCGTCCAAGGTCAAGGCAAGGACATTGGGAGGGATGCTGTATGATTTACATCAGCAAAGTCATATCACCTGGTATTCCACTTCCACCGTTCTGCTGGAAGATTTGATTTAAAGTATGAAGTATCTTCTTTACTTGTAATAGCACACGCTGCATTGAAATCTGTTTAACAGTAGAGCAGCCGTGCCACTCTTGTTGGGAGACAGTTTGTATGGTCCAGACTATTCAACACTTAGTTAGCTCCTCATCTCCTTATACTTAAAATCTCTCCTTTGGAAGCTGAAGATGCAGCTGACTTGCTTGTAATGTATGTGGCCTGGGTTTAGTCCATAGTTCTGCAAACAAACAGATAAATCAATCTACCTTCCCAACATACTGTTGAAGACTTTCTCTCTCCCTAACAATGTTAGTCTTGAGTTGGAATATTTGTTCATATTTTTTTTTTTTTTTTTGGTTTTTTTCGAGACAGGGTTTCTCTGTGTAGCTCCGGCTGTCCTGGAACTCACTCTGTAGACCAGGCTGGCCTCGAACTCAGAAATCCGCCTGCCTCTGCCTCCCAAGTGCTGGGATTACAGGCGTGCGCCACCACGCCCGGCTGGAATATTTGTTCATATTTTATTAATGTAATTTTCTGTCACTGTTGTTTTTAACCCACCTGTACTATATTCTTTTTTCTTTAATTTTTCTACTTCTTTGCACTAGTCAAGCAATTTTTACTCATTATTTTTCTCCTTTCCAACATTCAATTATTAGTTATACATTTTAAAATGTTATTTAAGTTAGGCATTTCTGCACAGTAATTTCATAACTATTTTGTAATTGTTTTTATTAAGTTTTTCAGTGCTTGAAATTGAAGTTCAGGTTTTGTACATGCTAGGCAAGTGCTCTACCATGAACTATATTCCCAGATTATTGACATTTTAGACAGAACAACTCTTCATTAGGATTAAGAAAGGGTGCTCAACGGCTGGGCAGTGGTGGTGCACGCCTGTAATCCCAGCACTCTGGGAGGCAGAGGCAGGAGGATTTCTGAGTTCGAGGCCAGCCTGGTCTACAGAGTGAGTTCCAGGACAGCCAGGGCTACACAGAGAAACCCTGTCTCGAAAAAACAAAACAAAACAAAACAAAAAACAAAACAAAACAAAAAAAAAACCAAGAAAGGGTGATCAATATCTACTATAGAATTCTATGCAGCATATGTGACTCCTGCTTATTAGACATCACTAGCATCCTCTGAAGTCATGATAAGCAAAAATTGTCTTGGTTTATTGCCACCTATGTCCTTGGGCTGTCCAATATACAAACTAGTAGACATTTGTGAGAATGTTGTCTATTCTAAATGAAGTTGGTACAGTAAGGGGTAAACTAGAGGTCAGATTTTTAAAGACTAGTTAAAAAACAAACATGAACAGAGGCCATTAAATCTGTTGAGTAAGTCCCTCTTCCTCATGTACTACTGCTGTCAAATATCTTCATTCTCTATTATATAAATACAACAAGACTGCTGATATTATTTAAACAGCCAATATTCCCCCACACATGACCCACTATGTTATTCTTTCCTGCCAGAAAGCTGGGTGTCGAAGCACCCAGCTCAAAGCAGCTCTATAACTGGTAAGCATGCCCCAGTGATCGCTCACTGGATAGACTAGAACACTAACTCAAGTTCCCTTTTCTGTGTCATTTGATGTAGCTACATGAATTTTTACTTACAAATACTATTGCAAATCAGATCTGATGTGCTCCCCTAAAGACTTGGTATAAGACATGTGCCACTATTAGGAGCTGGTGGAACATTATAGGAGGGAATTGAGATATTAGGGACTTAGCTCGAGACCCTGGCACCAACTGTGTCTCTGCTTTTACAAACTCCACACCACTCACTATTGCTTTGACCTAGGCCTCATAGCTACAGTCAAACATGAGTCAAAATGAACCTTTCTTCTTAAAAGCATTTATCTTGTTTATTTTGACACAGGAGTGGAAAGAAGGCTAATATAAATGCTCTTATGTAACTGGAGCCCAAAATAATGAACAACAATAAAACCAACAATCACTACCAAAAACAAAACAAAAATCCCTCCCCTTTCACCATTCCAAATCTATCTTATTCTCTCTTAACCATTAATTAATGTTGCCTGCTTTGCTTTTCATTTAACGTGGTTCATAAAATAAATATTTTGTACCTAGTTTCTTTTATACAGCATTGTGTCTATGAGATTCACTGATTCTGTTGCATACAGCATCCAATTCTGTTTTTTTATTTTTTATTTATTCTCTATATTCTTTGTTTACGTTCCAAATGATTTCCCCTTTCCCAGTTCCCCCTTCCACATAAGTCCCATAAGCCCTCTTCCCTCTGCCAGTTCCCCAATCAACCTCCTCCACTTCTCTGTCCTGGTAATCCCCTACAATGCTGCATAAAGCCTTTCCAGGATCAGGGCCCTCTCTTTCCTTCCTTCTTGGGAATCATTTGATATGTGAATTGTGTCTTGGGTATTTAGAACTTCTGGACTAATATCCACTTATCAGTGACTGCATTCCATGTGCATTCTTTTGTGATTGGGTTACCTCACTTAGGATGATATTTTCCAGTTCCAACCATTTGCTAGGTATTCATGAATTCATTGTTTTTAATTGCTGAGTAGTACTCCATTGTGTTGATATGCCACATTTTCTGTATCCATTCCTCTACTGAGGGACATCTGGGTTCTTTCCACCTTCTGGCTATTATAAATAAGGCTGCTATGAACATAGTGGAGCATGTGTCCTTATTGCACAGCATCTAGTCCTTGAATAATATTCCATTGTATGAATATACCACCTTTGGTTTCTCCATTATTAGGTTGATATAGATTTGGGTTGTTTCTGGATATTTGCAATAATAGACCCACTATGAACATTGTTGAATATATATATAGTATAATTTTACTATACATAGTATAAATAATAAAAATTGAAATGTATACTAAAATAGCAATGTTAGTAATAAACTGTCTGAATGACACAGTAAACCCATTAAAAGAGACTGACAGTTTTGAAAGTAGTTGTACCAATGGACACTCTCATAGTCAACGTATTCGAGTTCCAGTTTCTCCATGTCATGGCTAATACACAGCTATTGTCAACCATTTGATTCTTAACCAGTCTAATAAACTTACCTTTTGCTAAACATACCATATGATGCATATTAAAGTCATTATACCAGTGTCAATGGTAGTACAATCACTCCGAAACTTTGTCAATACCTATTTAACTTCACTATGTAACCTAAGAATTTCATTATTTTGACTTAGTTTTAATTTATCTTTTATTTATTCTTTCACAATTTAATACAGAGATATAGTGTATCTTAACCCTATCTATCCCAAACTCTGCCCTCCATGGCCCCCACCCACAACCCACACACCTCCCAACACATCTCATATCACCTTCATGCCTTGGTTGGTTGGTTGCTTGGTTGTTTGACTGGTTGGTTGTTTGGTTGGTTGGTTGTTTGGTTGGTTGGTTGGTTGGTTGGTTGGTCGGTTGGTCGGTTGGCTTGCTGGTTGGTTGGTTGTTTGGTTGGTTGGTTGTTTGATTGTTTTTTAGCTTTGTCTCTTCTTTCACCCCCAAATAGTGTCTTTTAGTGGGCATAAATTCTTAATTTAAAAGTAGGAACTGAGACATCTCCGGTAGAGGAGAATGGCCTTGAATTTGCTTTATAGCTAAGAATCACCTTGCTTTCAGCTCACAAGTACTGTTATTACAGATGTGTGCTACCATACCTAACTCTAAACTTAACATTTCATTATTTTTCAGTGCTATTATGGTTATGATATCTTATTTAAAACGCAGTTGCATGCCATAAGACCATGGAGATAATTTATTATTACATGTCCAGAGAGTTTATCATTTAGACTCCATATTTATGCCTCTGACTTATCTTATTGTAATCTTTAGGGCTGCCTTTTCTAGCTCAGAATTCTAAGCCATTGACTTTCACTTTTCTGAAGAAGCTATTCTATTCTATTCTGTTCTATTCTATTCTATTCTATTCTATTCTATTCTATTCTATTCTACTCTACTCTACTCTACTCTACTCTATTCTATTCTATTCTAGTTTGCTACTCTGAAAACTCTCTTCCTACTTTAGTCAATTCATTTTGCCCATGTACACATTTTACAACAGAAAATTTGAAGATAAGATAGCTGCTGTGGCATGTCACGACTCAGTTGGAGGCAGCAAAACCACACTATATATTATTCAGATCTTGAAAATGTGTCTTGGTCAAACAACTGTAATGTTCAGGGTTGTGCTATTTAGAAACAGCTATACCAGGGATTTCAACTGGATGGTGTCTGTTATTCTTATTTTCCTTCAGAGTTCTATTCTTCTTGCTCTATTCCTCTTCTCTCTAAAAAGGTGTTGGTCTTGTTTTCACCTTAACAAACAATCATAGTCTTAGTGGCTTCAAACAACACAGAAGTGGGGCCTTCACATTCTCCAATTCAAATTTTCAAAGGTGTTGGTGGGGGGGAGTGGGTAGCTATGACTTAAAGAATGGGCAAAGCAAGTGACTTCTAACCAGTTCATGGGAGAATCTTTCCCTATTCTGAGGGCTGAATACAGATACATGATCCTAATGCTGCTTCCATAGTTTCACTGCCTTTTGTTCATTCCAATATCTGCCTTGCGTTTAAAAGGAGGCTGATTATATCATTACTGCCAAGAGAAGTATCCACACAATCCAGGATATTCTGATCATATCGAGATGCACACAAAACAAGTTTTAAAAGAGCTCTTGAGTAATATGCCCAACCCTAAGCCCATCACTAAGGCAAACAGAATGCATGTCTGAGCTGGGAATGAAATGTTAGAGCAATGGTCCATGATTTCAATAAGTATTTGGAGAGGAATGCTATCTAAATGGAGAATTGTTAGCAGCAAGCAGAGCGCTCTCTCTGCTTAGAGCCCAAGTGTACTGGCATGAAATGCAGAACTGGCAGCTTCTCTGGGATGTGGCAGCAACACTGTGTACACTTTCTTACTGGTTTCAAGGTCAAGGTCCTGGCACAGGTATAACCTGAGCAGAGAAGGGACTTGGCATTACCTTCCTTAAGACTGTGGAATGATTTCCCATCTGTTTCTGGCCCTGCAACCCTCCAACTACCTCTAAAGCTAACAAATAGCTTTATATTGTTGTTGAAAATTCCTTTTTTAAAATTTAATTGGCAAAAAATGAAGTGGGATTTGATTCAGTATTGTAATTAAATAAAATAAAATTGCCACACAAAGCAGACTAGGGTCCAGTCTACAAAAATTCAAATTATACTATAAATTATATATAAAGTACTTCAGGAAAACTCAAAGGGAAGAGCACAACATGTACAGGTAACCTGTTGTATTGTTAGGGTAGCACAGAGTGCTGGCACCTCTGATGTCATGCTATAGGAGAAGTTTCCCTATCCTTTATCTGTGGGTCTTTAAGGCACATCAAAGAAGTCTTAACTCAGATGATCAGGGACCAGAATCTTGTAACAAGATGGAGAAGAGCCTTGGCTCTATCCCTAATGCTGTGGACTCTGATTTATATTTACAGGGACTATGAGCCGTTCCTCAGATATGATCAGGAGCTTAAATGCAGGCTTATGGTTGACCAGGCTGGACTTCTTTGAAGATTCAGGTTTGGCCAATATGATGGTTAATCTTGACTGTAAACTTGATAGGGTTTAGAATCACCTACTAGGCATACCTCCAGATGTGTGTATAAAGTATTTACAGAGAGGTTTAACTAAGGAGAGAAAAGCTAAACTGAATGTAGATGACACCATCCCATAGACTTGTGTATAAAATTGGGTAACAAAGAGAAATGGAGAAAGGCAGTCTTACTGTTCCTAATGCTGCAGTGGAACACGACAGCCAAAAGCAAGTTGACATAAAACTAGCCAGGACAACAGAGCCATCAGCTACGTGACATAAACACATTAACGTTGACCCACAAGCCTTCCTCTCTTGTTTATCCCCAAAAATGACACATTAGCATCAACATCACAATAAAAATCATTTTACAGATGTAAGAAGTCCCACAGTTGTAGACTGTAAATTCAAACACTTTAAAATGTAAAGTCTCTTTAAAAACCTAAAATCTCTTTAAAAATTCAAAGTCTCTCAGCTGGGGGCTCCTATAAAATAAAATAAATTAAATAACACTTACTTCAAGAGGGAAGAAGCAGAGTACAGTCACAGTCTGAACAAACCAAAACCAAACCCCAACAGTGTAAATAATTCAGTGTCCAATATCTGGGATTCATTCACCATCATCTGGGCTCTGCCAAAGGACTTGGATCCTACTTCCAGCCCTCTGCAGCACACACAGATTGTCAACTAAGCCCAGCAGGCTTCTCCCCACTGCTACTGTTCTTGGTGGTCATTCCATGGTACTGGCATCTCCAAAATGCTAGAGTCTTCTGCTGCAACTGTAATGCATTTTCACCAATAGACTCTCAAAGGCTCTCTTTCATGTAAGGAGCCTCAACTTCTCTGCATAATCTCTTCAATCCTGGGCCTTCAACTGCCACTGAGGCTACACCTTCACCAATGGCCTCTCCTGGCCTCTCACAGTGCCAAGGCTCAGCTGTTCTCCATGACTCCTTCATTCCTTCTATAACAGTACCACCTGGGTGACTCCCAAGTTCAGCTGCCAGCAGGAGGTACAACCCTGGCTGCCTCCGGAGCACAATTTCTGTGTGCCGACTCTTTGGAAACACATCCCAGATTTCACTTCAACAATACTGGTCTCTTTCTAATCACCACTAATCTCTTAGCTTCATCTAACCAACATAGTTCCATTAAGTACGGGACCAGATGGTTTTGATGCAGAATTCTACCAGACATTCAAAGAAGACTTAACACCAATACTCTTCAAACTATTCCACAAAATAGAAACAGAAGGGACACTGCCCAACTCGTTCTTCGAAGCCACAATTACGCTGATACCTAAACCACAAAAAGATCCAACAAAGAAAGAGAACTACAGGCCAATTTCCCTTATGAATATCGATGCAAAAATACTAAATAAAATTCTTGCCAACCGAATCCAAGAGCACATCAAAACGATCATTCACCATGATCAAGTAGGCTTCATCCCAGGGATGCAGGGATGGTTCAATATACGGAAATCCATCAATGTAATCCACTACATAAACAAACTAAAAGAAAAAAAACCACATGGTCATCTCATTAGATGCTGAAAAAGCATTCGACAAAATTCAGCATCCTTTCATACTAAAAGTCTTGGAAAGAGCAGGAATTCAAGGCCCATACCTAAACATAGTAAAAGGTTTCACTTCAATAGTGCCAGTTTCTTTGGTTAATTACAGCTGACTCTTGAGCCCCACCTAACTAGAACCACAGATTCTTTCTGAAACTCCACAAGCCAGTCCCCCATCGTCTGCACTGCTCTCAACATTCTAATCCTCCAAGTTCCCACAGAACATCCCACTGAGCGCTCAACACTCAATGGGTTTTCTAACCCAAAGTTCCAAACTTCTTCCACATCCTCCACAAACCATGGTCAGGTCTCTCAGCAATACCCCACGGTAACTGTCTTACAGTTTCTCTTGCTGCAACAAAACGTTATGACCAAAAGCACACTGGGGCGGGAAGGGTTTAATTGGCTTACACCTCCACGTGTAGTTCATCTTCGAATGAAGCCAGGACAGGAACTCAGACAGGACAGGAACCTGGGGCAGGAGCTGATGCAGAGACCATGGAGGGGGGCTGCTTACTCGCCTGCTCCCCCATAACTTGCTCAGCCTGCTTTCTTATAGAACCCGGGATACCAGCCCAGGGATTGCACCACCTACAATGGGCTGGACCCTCTCCCATTGGTCACTAATTAAGGAAACGTCTTACAGCTGGTCTTACGGAGGCATTTTTCTCAGTTGAGGCTCCCTCCTCTCTGATGACTTTAGCTTGTGTCAAGTTGACATGAAACCAGCCAGTGCAAGCAGCTTAGGAGAAGCATTCGAAAAGACTCAACTTAGCCAACTCCCTTCCATTTCCACTTCTACGAAATCCCCACCACTGTGAACTCTATCCCCCAAGCTGTGAGCCAGAAGAAACCTCTTTCCTTCAGTTGTTGCTATCCACTGTTGAGTTACAGCCCTGTGACAACCAACTAATATGGCCCAAGGCTCTGTAGACCCTTGCTCCTATTTTCTGGAAGAAAGCCTGCCCAGAACCAGTCTGGGGCAAAAAATATCTTACTTCTGGATTAAATAGTATCCTCCTCTGAGTGTATGTCCACTCGGAACTTCAGACTGTGTTCTTCTTTGGAGCTTCTAGATGTAACCGATACCACTGAGACAAAAATAAAATGGAATAATAAAAAAAAATAAATAAAATAAAATAAAATAAAATAAAATAAAACAAAACAAAACAAAACAAAACAAAACAAAACAAAACAAAACAGGACCAGCTTGCTGGCAGCATCCTATTGCAAATAGCACGTGTCTCTTCCAAGCTTTGGTATTTTCTTTGAAACTATGAGAACTTGTACTCAAATCACTCGAAAGCAGCAACAGTGAGAGTTCGCAGTAGGTAAATGAGGGTCTGCAAGGCTTCCTGATCTCCCACAAAGTGATCGCATGGCATGCAAGAGACTGAGCACATAGACAATGGCCAGACTCTATAAAGACTCTGACCTGTAATCTGCTGTGACCAGCCTACGAGACCAACCCATTGTCTAGAGAAAGTCATTCTTCTATTTGAAAATTATATGGGTAGAAAGTCAGATAAATTCTACTATATTTATCAAACCAACCAAGAAGCTAAAATAATTCTTACAACACTCAGAGTAAATGAACAGAGCTCAAGAAATAATCACCGCTTTCTTAAGGTTTCGCATTTCCAATGTAGGACCAGCCAGAAGCCAAAAATACATACCTGATTGATCCCATAGGACAGTCCTCACTCACTAGTAGGCTGTCTAGAGTTCTCCTAGCCCCGCAGCCTCCACTCAGAGCATAGGCCTTCCTTTTTTTCTAACCATAATGTTTTCCTGCTCCAGTACCTCTTCTAAACACAAGTGATGACTCTTTACCAAAACACCAATGGCATCCTTTGACTCCCTGGCTATGCTAACATCCTGCTAACAGCCCTTATTTTGTTTCCTGTCTTAGTCTTCATTTACTTCCACACACAGCACACTGTTTCTCTGGACGTCCAACATAATTAATCTCCAGCAGCCTGCTGCTGAACTTCGCCCACCGATGTTCCTGTTATCGGCATTTCCCCTCGGATAGATACTGGTCTATCTCAGTTTGGCTTCTTCACTTTGCCTGATGCATTGGATCGTCCCCAGTGCACTGTCAGCATCTACATACTAATCTAATACTGTTGAAGGAGACAGATCATATTGAAGGAAACCCAGTCTTAAGAAAAGAAAAATATTCACTTCAAACATTTCAGAGGCATGTAAAATTACAATTCCAAATGCTTTAATCATTGCTTTCTTCCTGTCAAAGCGCTAAAACACCTATTCTTTTAAAGAATTATTTATTTTATGCATATGAATACACTGTAGCTGTCCACAGACACACCAGAGAAGGGTATTGGATCCCACTACAGATGGTTGTGAGCCACCATATGGTTACTGGGAGTTCAACTCAGGACCTCAGAAGAGCAGTCAGTGCTCTTAACCACTGAGCCATCTCTCCAGCCCCACCTATTTTTTTTAATTGTGAGATTATTATCGTGGTCTATCATTTTATTAATGTAGCTACAGCATATTATTTATTTCTTCAAGAAAGTAACATGAAAGCAGTGGTTTGGATGAGAAATTGCTCCCACAGGCTCATGTATTCAAACACATGCTGCCATTGTGGTACTATTGGGAGAGGTTATGGAGGATTAGGACTTAGAACCTTCTTGAAGAAAGTATGTCACTGCAGCCATAAGCATGCCTTCCTGGTATGGACTCTCCCTCTTGAACAAGAAGGCAAAATAAACTCTTTGTTTTATAAGTTGTTTTTGGTCATGATATTTTATCATCGCAGCAGTAAAGTAACTGATACACACTTACAGTCATCCATTTTGCTTCTCGCAGAGCTAGGAATTGAATGTATATTGCACTGAAAATACAGAAATTTGACAAGGCGTCTAAAGGAGTGTTATTCGGTAATAGCCCACTGCACTGAATGTGGTTTACAAGAAAAGCTAATTACTTTTTACACAGCAGGTGAAAACCTCATGTCTCGAATGTGTGAATGATTTTCATTTGAGTAAATTAAGAGCATTGACTCATCTTTGCTGCAAAATTATTTATTTACTTGTAATCAGGGAATATTCGCAACACTTGGGAAACCTATAAATAAATAAATAAATAAATAAATAAATAAATAAACTAGAGCACATTTTCCCTGTAGGCTCTTACTTGAAAATTCAATTAAGATTTATTGATAAAGGACTGCTTCAGCTAAAATATATTACCCTAATTTAGGAATCAATAAGTATTTCTCAGAGTTTGATGCACTATAAATTATTTAATATGTCTATCTGATGTCCAAGTGTGTTGGTAAATGGGAAGCCTGAAGCAATGTGTGGGCTAGAAAGTCATTTGGTTAACGTGAAAGCAATGGCATTTGTATTCTAATCCTAACAGCTCAGGAGCAGTTTTAGCAGCCTGCATACTACCTTTGGATTTATATAGTGTTCCTTCTGTCTGCAAACTTCAACACCTGGCTCATCCACCCACATGTCAAGAGAAATTTTAGAAGCTTACTTTAGACAATTACTTTACACACATTGCCATCTCCTTTTGATTTTGTTTGTGTGTATGCATTATATGTATGTGTGCAGTGTATTTACATATTAATGTATGCCCATGTGCATGTGAGTGTAGAGACCTGAGGATGGCATCAGATAGCTTCCTTGATCACTTTCCACTTTTTTTTTTTTTTTTGAGCTCACTAAACCCAGAGCTCCTCAATAAGCAACGCTGACTGGGCTTATAGACAACTCACCTTAGTGCCCAGCTTTTTGTGTGGGCACTGGGGATTTGAACTCAGGTCCTTATAACTGTGTGGTAAACACTTTACTAGTTGCGACATCTCCCCAGACTTCTTTGGTTTTTGCATTCGTGAAAGAGTTCCCAGTGAGGCTGAATTTAAACACTAGTGACATGTGAGCAGTACCTCTTATTTAAGTGCCTGTCGCTGGTCTCCTTGGAGATCTTTGTTTTGCTCTTGGTTGGATAAGATGCTCTTGGGATAAGTATTATATCCTCATGGTCACCCAAGGTCTTCCTGGTATACAACACTTGCCTCTAGGGTATAACAAGGGGAATTTTTCATGCTAATGAAGGAGCCACTTGAGAAAAAAACCTGACTCAGGAGCTGAGCAACTTCTGGTTGAGATTTAGCATAGTCAACAGATTTCTAAGTTTGGGATGATTTTGTTGAAGGTTTTTAATTGGCAAATGGCATTGTGGCTCTAGCTTGTTCTCACTAAATTCCTGGCAGCAAGCACTTGAAAGAGGACAGATTTATGTCAGCTGACAAAATAAATTTGAGACGGCACAATCCAAAACAATGGGGACAGCATGGAGCAAGTGTTGTGGTAAATTTCTTATCCCAATAAACTCTCATAAAAAGCACACAACTCAATTATTATATTTATAAGCCACATGCCTAGATTGGGCAGATCTATCACCATACTAATCTATTCCCCTGCTATGAGACCCTTGCTACCTGTGGCTTCTCCAGGCCATGTGGTTCTGCTCCAGCTTGCTTCCACCTCTTCCTCCTCCATCTTCCTCTCTTGTCTCCCACCCTTCTCTCACTCTCTAAAACCTCCAGCCCCACCTTTCCCTTCCACTGCCCAACCACAGGCTCTAGCCTTTATTTGATCTGTTAAAATGGGGCAAAGGTTCTCATGAACTTTTCTGAGTATGTCATCCACTCCTCTTAGGGGCAGCTCCTCTTGTGGAAGCAGAATTGACATCAGAATATAAACAGCACCAGGGCAACTCACAACAAGAAAGAGTTGAGCCTGTTGGACACATTGGATCTGTAGTCCAGAAACAAAGAGCAGACAGGAAGCAGAGCCCACCTATAGAACCGTAAGGCTCACACATAGTAACCTACTTCCTCCATTGAAGCATCACTTCAAGAACCTTCCAAAGCTAGTGTTTACACACAGGAACCTACCAGAGGGGCATTCCACATTCACACTGTATCACTACAAGTTTGGAAGTAGAAATCTCCTTTTACGGGGTTTGAGCTTATCAACTAGGCAATTCAAAACTTCTGGCTAGCTAGAATAACCAGGTGCTAGTCTAGTCATTACTGCTAAGCAAGCCACTGGGTGAGAGGAAAGGTCAAGGTATGTGTAAGCGTAAACCTGAAGCCCAACTACCATGTGTCTACAAGGCTGAAAGCCGCATAAGTATGCCAAGAGTAAGTAGATGGTCTTCATGTCTATCCTAACTCCCTCTTTTAGGCTAGATGCATTCCTCTAATCCCTTTGTGCCTGGTACCCAGACAAAGTGGCAAGCTACCAGACAAAAATATGTGAGGAAATAAAATGAAAGAATGATCCCATTTTCAAAATAAGATTCTGTGACCAATATAAGAATAAACAAGAGGGGGAAAATGTTGACATGGCTTGAGAAGTGTTGGAAGGTTTTTTGTTTGTTTGTTTGTTTGTTTGTTTTATGAAAAAAATGCTTTGCTCTGCCCTGATACAGAAGGGTGCAACCAGAGCAAAATTCTCTTACAGTTTAATAAGTTAATTCAATGCCATATGCAATAAAATTCCAAAGAGTTTTATTCTATCTTTCTGAGGATGAAAATAATGCCATAGTTTGATAAACAACAAACAAATCCACACCTAACCACCATAACTTATCAAAGCACATGTATGGAGGGAACTAGACAACGTCTGTAAACCAAAGTTCAAAAATAAATCCACACTTAGAACACCAGTGCATGATGGATATAACTTCTTCATATTATTTAATACATGAATTAGTCAGTAAGGTAGTTTGATTAATTGCGCTAGCATTTTAGAACAAGATCAGAATGAATTCCATATGTATAACTATTTAGTTACATGAAAAAGAAATATAAAGAAATGAAGAAAGAAAGAGAGAAAGAGAAGAGAGAAAAAAGAAAGAGGGGGAGGAAGGCAGAGGGATGGAGGGAGAGGAAGGAAGGAAGGAAAGAAGGAAGGAAGGATGAGAGAAAGAAAGGAAGGAAGGAAAAAGAAAGGAAGGAAGGAAGGAAGAAATTATGACTTGTCTTTCTTATTTTATTTTCCTTAGAGTAGAAGACTTTTTTTTCGGCTTAGCTTTTTGTGTGATGAGATACTGTCTTCCCACATAGCACAGCCTGCCACAAGCTCACAAGCTTGCTGCCTCTGACTCTTGGACTCCCAGTCCTGCAATTACAGACACATGTCACCATGCCCTGCTGAGCACAAGAATTTTTTCAGAATGACTTGAAACCCAGATGTCATTCAGAAACACATTTCCCTGTACTGAGATCCCAAAAGACCACTACAAATTTACAAGTAAAGACAAGATATGACAACTCACTGAAAGAAAACAAAATATTTAAAATACATCAGTAAACTTTTAATTTCTTCAACATGTGAAACTGGAATCAATTAGAAAAGAACAAACAAGACAAAAAATGACACAGACTAACCTGCCTATTTTAAATACATTTACTAAAGAACTAACTGATGTACAAAGGGAACAGTCTTCCTCAATCCTAGCAGTCTATGATTGCTAGCAAGTAGAGCTACTACCTAGCTGGTGGGCATCTGAATAGTTATTTTTGCTGCTTGTGCCTGACGCTCAGTGATAGGTCTCTTCCAATTATTTTAAGTAGCATCTCTGCAAATAGATGAAGACAATAATCCATACAAAATGTGCATCAGAGTTTATCAACCTCTGCTATTCTGACATTGCAGAGCAGAGGATTCTTTGTGCAGTGACATTCCTGTGCAGTGGAAAATACATAGTAACATCCCTGGCTGATAGCCACTGAATACTAGTAGAAGCAACTTTTAAACCTCAGTTGTAACAGATCCAGACCAGGGGGCTCACAACCCCTGGGTCTCCACCCCAGGGATCACATGACCTCCCTCATAGGGGTTATCTGAGACCATCAGGAAACATAGATATTTATGTTCTGATTTATAACAGAAGCAAAATTAGTTATGGTTGTGGGGCACCACAATATAAGGTATTAAAGGGTCACAGCATGCCAGGCAGTGGTGGCACATATCTTTAATCCCAGCACTTGGGAGGCAGAGACAGGAGGATTTCTGAGTTTGAGGCCACCCTGGTCTACAGAGTGAGTTCCAGGACAGCCAGGACTATATAGAGAAACCCTGTCTCAGACAAAAAAAAAAAAAAAAAAAAAAAAAAAAAGGTCACAGCATTAGGAAAGCTGAGAACCACTGTTCTAGACACTGCCAATTGCTGCCCTGCTGCTGACAAGTGAAGTATTTATAACATTCCAGGCAGGGTGTTATAAAGAAAAAATAAGACTGGGTGAGAAGGGCAGAGTGGAAGCAAAGAACAGAATGTGTGAGCCCCTGCTGACATACAGCCAGAGAGAATTCCAGGCTGAAGAAGAAACAGCAAGAGTAGAGACCTTGGAATGAGCGCTTAAGGAACACCAGCAGAAGCCAGCAGAAAGGCAAGAAACAAAAGCAAAAAGCAATTTACAAATAAGATCAGAGAGGAAACCAGGGACCAGATCTTGTAGGCTTTTGTAGGTCACATACATACACACACACACACACACACACACACACACACACACACATTCTGAATATTTATATTGGGTAAAACAAAAGTCCCCAGTGGGAATTTTGGAGAAGACGAATAGGATCTAGCTTATGATGAGGGAAAAAAATGAATAAAAAAAATAGCCAAAGATCTTATGAAAAAATAATCAACTTCAATTTAATTAATTCAAAGGACTTTTAAAAATTGATGTAGCACTTTTTCCACATGGGACATTAAGAAAGGTTAGAAAACTGAAACATCAGAGCTTCTTTAGGGAAACAAGTGCCCTTTTCTGCTTTCCATGGAAGTCAGAGAGCATCTGCTTGCAGGACAATTTGTCAATACCTATTAAAATTTAAAAATAGATGCAGTAATTGCATTAGCAAGAAACTTAATGCACAATTCTTCTTGCATATATGTGCAAAAACACATCATAAAATGGACTATAGTGATACGAAGCAGCAAAACTAGCATTTTGTTCAGTGTCCAATCTTGGACTGATTGTAAAAACCATAATAAGACAATTAATAGAAATTGTACAGTAATAATAAATTTAAGGTAAATCTGGTAAGCTGATATATCATGATCTCCAAAAAGTAAGGATTTAAGAAAGACTAAGCTATGTCCAAAACAGATTATAGTATATAGCTACTGTTATTTTACATACATGATCTTGCTCTAAAACTACTCATTTTCTTCATGGTTCCAACAAAGTACTCTGTTCCCTGTAATTTTTAGCAAGCATAAGAAAAGTATGTTTTCTAACGAGTGATTTATTTTGTGCGGAAGCTTAATTTTTTATCTTTGTTCATTTTTCAAATGCACATTGGAGAACTCTGCTTTTTAAATTTTTTAATTCTATGCATATGTACATGCCTGTAGGTGTATATGTGCACTGCATACATGCATGTCTGGTTGCGAAAGAAGACAGAAAAGATATTAGACTAGCTGGAATCAGGATTACAGCGGTCCTGAGTCCTGGGTACTATAGACACAACCCAGCTCCTTTGCAACATTATCAAGTGCTATGACCACTGAGCCTTCTCTCCAGCCCTAAGAACTCTGTTTTTTAAAGACATTGTAAATTATTTTTGTTTTAGTATAATTTTCTAATTAAACACAATAGCTTTTCAAATAAAGTGTCAATAGCTGTATAACTAGAAGAGTCCCAGAAGGCTGTATAAGAAGCCATCAGCAATGGTTGTCTCTATAAAGTGTAAGAAGTAATATTTAATGAGCAGTTCCTGAATCAGTTGCTTTAAGCTACTGTCTCGTGGGCTTGTCTCCTAGGATGACCTTTAGCAAATCCTAATGCGTTTGGCTCTCCTGGTTATTACTGTTATTTCTTTAAGGCTTTCCTTGCATACACTCTGGTTTCTACTCCTTCGAGAGCATGAGGTTCTTAGGTTCTAACCTGTGGTCCATCTGCCCGCCTGGCCTTCTTCTAATATTTAGGGGAAATGCCAGTGTAACATTTACAAGAAAGAGAATTCACCAGAGAGCTCAAGTACTAGGGTACCTGCTGTGGGTTAGAGTCTTCTAGACATGACAGGGGTGCTGCACCCACAAAATCCCAACAGAAGTTTGCCTAAGCAAAGCCTGCATAATGACCACACGAGAAGGCATGTCAGCATGGATGGGAGAAATCTCATCCAATGTCTGAAGAGCTACAGGCTCTTGGCTCGAGGCTGCTGAAGAAGACAGAATTCGTTTTCTACAGGGATGAGACCAGCGAGAGGTTATCCTATCGCACGTAGTCAGCTCGAAACCCACACACAAGTGACTCAGGAGGCCATGTGGGAAGAGGGGAAGGAGGAAGTGACATAAATACAGTTTAGTCATGTATGAAGTTCTCAAGAAAAATCTTACAGAAGATTCTGAATAAAAGCTAGGCATGAGGGCAATTGTTTCTAATTCCAGTGCTGGGAAGACAGAGATGGATACATCCTTGAGGCTTTGGGACAGCCAGACCAACCTATTCAGCAAGTCAAAACCCAAGGTGGACAGCACCTGAAAACACACACATATGAACATTCTCACCTGACATATATTTTTAAAAGATGTTTAATAACTGCCCCTTGCTCCCACCGCTCATCGCAGACACAAGTGGACCTGTGGTCTTTCGGACCACGGCCAGCCTCGAGTGTACCTTCAGAGCCCTCAAGTCAGAGGGCATGCAGCTTGGCCTGATGGGAGGGATCATCAAGAGCTCGAGCAGAAGAGGTTCTGCCTGGTGGCCATGACGTCCCTTCCGGCTTCTGAAGAGCATCTGAAGCAGCGCTACATTGACCAGAAAGACCATCCTTTCTTCCCGGGGCTGGTGAAGTACAAGAACTCAGAGCCCATGAGGACCATGGTCTGAGAGGAGCTCAATCTGGTGAAAACAGGCCAAGTGAGGATGGGAGAGACCATGAAGAGTGCCTGGTTTAGAGCTGATTCTAAACCAGGCACTCTTCATGGGGAGTCTCGCATTCAAGGTGGCAGGAACATCATTCATGGCAGCGATTCAGCGGAGAGTGCTGAGAAGGAGATCCGTCTATGGTTTAGGCCTGAAGAACTGACTGATGACAAGGCTCGTGCCCATGACTGGTGTATGAGCAGAGGTGGACAAACCAGAGTCCTTTTCGGCACTACTGACGGGTTCCCAGACAGCTCTTCGGCCTCTGCGAGGATGGATCATCTTTTCTAAAACAATAAAGACTTTGAAATTGGGGAAAAATAAAATAAAATTAATTAATTAATTAATTAATTAATAACTACATTGCGTCCTATTTATAAATAAAGAATAAAAATGGCTAGCAGTTGTTAGGCTATAGAGTTTTATTGTGTAATTGTAAGGTTATCACAGGTTTCCTACAGCTTCAGGCTTTGTGAACAGATGTGTGCTTAGCTTACAAGATTTATTCATTCCATATTTAATTAGGGAAGTAATACTGTATAAAGTAAGTTATATTTTGTTACTGGTCTTCAGAGGGCCCATTTCTATACAACCTAGGTTGGAGAATATGTGAATATTATTTTAGATCAAGATGAGCTAGCCCATCTACAGTTTGGGGGTTAGGAAAGGTGTTTTGTTTTGTTTTGTTTTTGTTGAGACAGGGCCTTGAACTCACTGTAAAGACAATGTTGCCTTAAAATTACAGAGCTCTACCTCAAACTGTCCCCCAGATGATGGAATTAAAGGCATCTTTTGCAACATTTATCTACAGTTTCTAAAGACCTTAGGATCAGTGTTCCTCAGTCTTCCAAATGCTGTGACCCTTTAATACATTCCCTCATGCTGCCATGGCCACCAACAGTAAAATTATTTCATTGCTACTTTATAGCTCTAATTTTGCTACTCTTATGGACTGTAATGTAAATATTTTTGGAGATAGAAGGCTACCAACAGGGTTGCTACCCATATGTTGGGAGCCACTGTTGTAATTGGTTTCTCCTCACTGTTCTTAAATATTGCTTTCCTGACCATGACTCCCACCTCTGCCCATGTATTTGTCTACCGTGAAAGGTTAATCTGGGCTGTTAACATTAGGGTGTTTTTCAGAAGGAATAATACATGGTCTAGAGGTATGCCTGTCAGGTTTTTCTGATGTCCAAACTCATTTCATGCTTTTTCTAACCTTTATTTTCTGATTTTTTTTATTTCTAACATCTATTTCAGAGCAATTTTCTAGCTAAAATATTTTCTGATTTGTTGACATCTTCCGGGTGAATAACTGTCAGATTCCCATTTGGCCTTTCTACTTCTTGGGCTGTAAGCAGATAAACACTACAGAGGGAAAAAACAGATGTTCACAGTCAGCCTAATAACATATGGCTTTGGGGTGTGTGTGTGTGTGTGTGTGTGTGTGTGTGTGTGTGTGTGTTCTTATGCCGCCAATGTCGGTAGTGGAATTGAAATGCAAGTTACTACATGTGAATATCTGCCACCAGTTATTCTTCCAGTAACTGTATCCAATAGTATCAAAATGATTATTCAGGCCCCCTACTCTTTAAAGACTGATGTGACCCTATTGAATGTTTTGAAATGCTAATTTGGTAAAATCTTTGTTTTCCGTTTTATTTAAGGAATTCGATAAGTATTGCCATACAAAACAAATTCCTCAGTTGGTTAAGCCAAACCCTTCCTGGCAGAAACAGTTGTTGTTGTGAACACGGGTGCTGTTGTGAATACAGTTGTTGTCATGAACAAGTTTGTGGCCTGAGGAGCAGAGGCCAAGGAGTTAAGACCCTTGCTGCACCTAGCAGCCGTCCATGTCTTTTCCTTCAAGCAGACCTTAGTGATTCTCACCGCACGTCCATTACTTCCTCCCATTGCAAAGTCTTAGAGAGCTCTGCTTTGCTAAGTACGTTCAGGTTCTGCGTGGAAGTCTCCTTCAATCTCTCCTGTGCTTAAAACACACGAATTGTACTAGCTCCTCTTTTCATTGCTACAACAGAATAACGGGGCAGGATGGGGGAGTGGGTGCAACTTAAGAAAAGCTTATTCTGGCTCACACTTAAGGAGAAAGTCCACCGTAGCAAGGAGTGCGCAGCCACAAGAATGTGGCACAGCAACTGTACCCACAGTCAGTGTCTTAGTCAGGGTTTCCATTCCTGCACAAAACAGCATGGCCAAGAAGCAAGTTGGGGAGGAAGGGTTTATTCAGCTTACACTTCCGCATTGCTGTTCATCACCAAAGGAAGTCAGGACAGGAACTCACACAGGGCAGGAACGTGGAGGCAGGAGCTGATGCAGAAACCATGGAGGGGTGCTGCTTACTGGCTTGCTTCCCCTGGCTTGCTCAGCCAGCTTTCTTATAGAACCCAGGACTACCAGCCTAGGGATGGCACCACCCACACTGGGCCCTCCCTGCTTGATCACTAATTGAGAAAATGCCTTACAGCTGGATCTCATGGAGGCATTTCCTCTCGGGAGGCTCCTTTCTCTGTGATAACGCCAGCCTGTGTCAAGTTGACGCACAGAATCAGCCAGTACATCAGGAAGCAGACAGCAGCATATGCTGGTACTCATTTCTTGTTTCTACTTAGTCACCAACCCCAACTAACAGTATGGTTCCATTAACATTTCGAGTAGGGGCTCCCTCTTCATGTTCCCCTCTTCCAGATACATCTGGAGGTTTCTCTCCTAACAGATCATAGATCCTGTTACCTTGACAATCATTATAAATCATCATATTAACAAAAAGGAACAAAAAATGAGCATATGGCTAGGGTACTGTTCAGAGAAACCTCTCGACCTCTTTAACATGTTAATCCCCTACTTGAGTAAGGTTGTAAGTTTGGAGCTTTTTATATATTCAGTTATACGAATGACATCTCTTGGTAGTTCAGGTAGTTCACATATGATAAAGCAATATTAATTGTATAAACACGAGGTAGTTGCAAGAAAACTCCAAATTAGTATTAAAATAGCCTCAGAAGGATGGCTACTACTGTCGCTTTTTGTGCGAAGACCTATTTTTCTCTGCTGGGAAAAGGAAAAAAATGCAAATTGTGCATCGAATCATAAAACTATTGGAAAGTGGTAATAATGCTGTCATCTTTCTGAAACCTTGGAAATCCATGATTATATGAAAATTATGCTTTTCAGTATTCTAAAATAAATAGGTTCTGGAAGTTAAGACATGTATTTCCAAAATACATATGAAGGCTCTTCTTGAAATCTAATTTTAATTCATTTCTTTGTGATCAAATCTAATAACTGGTAATTACCGATAAATATGTAATTCATCATGGGCTGTATCATATTATCTGCTCCAACCAAATTCAGTTCTGCACATTTGGATGTTTCTTTTCAAATGAGGCAGGCTCTTCAAAGCCACAAATGAATAAATCATGCGGAGCCAAATCTTTATCTCTCTACTTTGAACGTGTTCTCCTTCTAGAACTTCCTTTGAAATAATGACGGGATGAAAAATTGAAAAGGGAAATGGCAGAGGGAAATCAGAAATTTGCTGTTGCTAGTTAACATGACTGGGAAGTCTAGTCTGCCGGCTTCAAAGAAGGATGCAGGAAATTGGAGAGGAAAGGATCGGAGAGAAAAAAAGTAACAGTTTTGAATGGAAGATCAAGCAACTTAATTTAATTGCACAAATTAGAAGCCAATGAAGCCGAGCTGCAGACTAACATCAAAATCTTTAGTGCGGCAAAGATGACTCAAAGTCTGTCACAAATAAATAATAGTCAAGAAAGGAGAAACTGAGTGGCCTAAAAATGTAGTCAGAGTAGCCAAAGGCATTAACAAATGCCTGGAGGAAAGAGAGCTGTTCCACAGGGGGAAGGTAGCACTCAAGAAGCACTGCAAATGTCAGTGTTTCTTGAAGGCACAGGCAGCTTAGAGACCTATTGGCACAGATGAAAACGTGAAAAGCAAAAGAAAATCCCAAAACTATGTGGGTAACCAGGGAGCTGTGGGACAGGGAGGAGCAGGCCCGGAGCAAGAGTTGGGTCGAGGCTGTCCAAACCTGGGAAATCTCGTCCTGAGGTCAGCTGGAGTAGGATCGCTCGCCCCTGCCCTGGGTCTGCATGTTCTGTACCATGTAGCCCTGTGCTCCCTGCCTCGTACCTGCCCTTGTCTCCACAGAGGATGCCATGCAGCCGGTAGCCAGGCTAAACTTCCTTTCCCCTTATAAGATCGTGTTCTGCAGCACTTGGATTTCTTCCTCACACAAAGAAGGTATCCCCAGTACCCTGGCCCTGTCAATGATGTAAACACATCCCATAGCACCTACTCAACCCCCAAAGGTTTAAATAGCCTTTGTTTCTCTTAATAAATAGCACCAGTTCTCTGAAGCTGCACTCAGGTATGTGTGCTCGTAACTCTCACACTCACAGCTGATCAAGATCCTGCCTGCACCCACCCATCCTGGCCAAGCCTCTCTCCCTCCAGTCCAGCCTGGTGCTCAATGGGCCTGGTTACCCCAGGGGGAGAATCAGCCATGGCCTCTAACTATGGCTTTATTAGTGTACCAGCTGTCTTAGTTAGGGTTTCTATTCCTGCACAAACATCACAACCAAAAAGCAAGTTGGGGAGGAAAGGGTTTATTCAGCTTACACTTCTAATTGCTGTTCATCACCAAAGGAAGTCAGGACTGGAACTTAAGGTCAGAAAGCAGGAGCTGATGTAGAAGGCATGGAGGGATGTTACTTACTGGCTTGCTCAGCTTGCTTTCTTATAGAACCCAAGACCACCAGTCCAGGGATGGCATCACTCACAATGGGCTCTCCCAACTTTGATCAGTAATTGAGAAAATGCCTTACAGCTGAATCTCATGGAGGCATTTCCTCAAGAGAGGTTCCTTTCTCTGTGATAACTCCAGCTTGTGTCAAGTTGACATACAAAACCAGCCAGTACAATTGACCCTTTGTCAACTCGACACATATTATTAAGCCTCAACCCTTACTTTCTTATTCATCCCCAAGATCTAAATAACTGTAAAAGTCTCATAGTCTTTACTAATTCTTACATATTAAAATTTCAATCCCTTTAAAATATCCAATCACTCTTAAAATAAGTAAATATATAAATTTTAAAATTCAAAGACTTTTTATAATTCAAAGTCTCTTAATTGTGGGTTCCACTAAAATACTTTCTTCCTTCAAGAGGGACACAGTCGCAATCAAATGCAAAATCAAACTCTAACCATCCAATGTCTGAGATCTACTCACGATCTTCTGGGCTCCTCCAAGGGCTTTGGTCACTTCTCCAGCTCTGCCTTTGTAGCACACACCTTGTCTTCTAGGCTCCAGCTGCCTCTACTCCACTGCTCCTTCTGTTCTTGGTGGTCATTTCATGGTACTCACATCTCCAAAACACTGCTGCAAGTAGGCTTCACCAATAGCCTCTCATAGGCTCTCTTCATTTTTCCAAGTTTCAACTCCTTTACATAACCCCTTCAGACCTGGGCAGTCAACTACAACTGAGGCTGTACCTTCACCAATGGCCTTCTGCAGCCTCTCACAGTGCCTGAGACTCAGTTACTCTTTATGACCCCTTCATGCCTTTAAAGCCAGTACCACCTGGGTGACTCTTACAAATTACCAAGTCCAGCCACAGCACAAGGTACAACCTTGGCTCTCTCTGGAACACACAGCCTCTGTAATGTCAGAAAACACTTTCCAGAAGATGTCACCTCAATGATGCTTGTCTCTTCTTAATCATCATTAATTTCTTAGCTCCAGCTAACCAGCATCAATAGTACCAGTAATGCAAAGGTTTCACATTAGTAGTTCTGGTATCTTGCTAATCACAGCTGATTCTTCAGCCCCAGCTAACCAAAACCACAGAATCAAAATAGCAATAGCCCTGATAAGAGTCTTTAATCTTCCCTCTGAAATTTCACAATCCAGGCCTCCATTTTCTGCACTGTTCTCATCATTATCTTCCAAGTTCCTATAGAATCTCCCACAGAGCAATGGCTCTTCTAACTCAAAGTTCCAATGTCTTTCCACAGTCCTCCCCAAAACATTGTCAGGTTGTCACAGGAATACCCCACTATGTTGATACCAATTTGTCTTAGGCAGGGTTTCTATTCCTGCACAAAACAGCATGACCAAGAAACAAGTTGGGGAGGAAAGGGTTTATTCAGCTTATACTTCCACATTTCTGTTCATCACCAAAGGAAGTCAGGACTGGAACTCAAGCAGGGGAGGAAGCAGGAGCTGATGCAGAGGCCATGGAGGGATGTTCCTTACTGGCTTGTTTCCTGTGGCTTGCTCAGTTTGCTTTCTTATAGAACCCAAGACTACCAGCCCAGGGATGGCACCACCCACAAGGGGCCCTCCCCCCTTGATCAGCTATTGAGAAACTGCCCCACAGATGGATCTCATGGGGGCATTTCTTCAAGGGAAGCTCCTTTCTCTGTAATAACTCCAGCTTGTGTCGAGTTGACACACAAAACCACCCAGTATACCAACAAAAGCTATTTTTGTGTAGTGACTTAAAAAAAATGAAACAAAGAAAGGAAAATCATAGCCAAGATAAAGTAGAGGATAAGAATTATCTACTCTACTACAAAAGTTTCCTAGGGCCACTGTAACAAATTCCCATAAACTTTGATGGCTTAAAACACCAGAAATTTATCTTTCCACCTTTTGGAAGGCTAAAGTCTGAAATCAAGCTGTCAGCATGGCCTGCCCTCCCTGCTGGTTCCAAGGAAAAATCACTGCCAACCCTTCTCAGCTTCTGAAAACCCTGAGCACTCCACAGCCTTCCCTGCCCCTCCCCCGCCCCAAGCATCGCTCTGATCCTCACCCCGCATATCCTTTGGGTGTCCATTCATCTTTTAAATGACGTATTTAAAAATCTGTCATTAGGTTTAGGGCTCAACTTGTTCATCGGGTCTCCTCTCAAGATCATGCCTGAACACACTGACAACCACTCACCTCTAGGCAAGGTTAGAATCAGAAGTCTGGGTGGACATGAGTCTTGGGCAAACACCGCTCAAACTGCTTCCTGTACCCATGGGAACAACTCCACCATTTCACAGCTAGGCTTCTATATCTCCTAAGGAGAATGCTACAGTTTTACAGTTTCTGGGTTTTGCAAAGATGCAGAAGGACTCTATCTTGGTTCTGAGGCTCAGACGAGAAAATAACAGCCCTAGTGCTGCAGTGAGGATGTAAAATTACAACTAGAGTGCTTGGCTTGGACAAAGTGACACAGGGCATGGAGGAAAGGTCAAGGGTTCCAATCTCTTCTGCACTCAGCTCTTCACCACAGACCTTCCCTTGAGGGACGATTTTTGCCATGCATCCTTCTGACATAGTTTTCCTTATTTGTGATAGACAAAGTCTAGATTTTCTTATTAAAAGATCAATTAAAATATAATATATCTCCCCATCCCTCAAACTTTCCCATGTCCTTACTACTCTCTCCTTCTGAAATTAATAGCCTCTTTGTAAATTATTATTGTTACCTTTAGAAAATGCATAAATATAGAGACACATTGTACTGGTTGGTTTTGTGTGTCAACTTGACACAGGCTGGAGTTATCACAGAGAAAGGAACTTCAGTTGGGGAAGTGCCTCCATGAGATCCAGCTGTGGGGCATTTTCTCAATTAGTGATCATGGGGGAAGGGCCCCTTGTAGGGGGTACCATCTCTGGGCTTGTATTCTTGGGTTCTATAAGAGAGCAGGCTGAGCAAGCCAGGAGAAGCAAGCCAGTAAAGAATATCCCTCCATGGCCTCTGCATCAGCTCCTGCTTCTTGACCTGCTTGAGTTCCAGTCCTGACTTCCTTTAGTGATGAACAGCTGTGTGGAAGTGTAAGCTGAATAAACCCTTTCCTCCCCAACTTGCTTCTTGGTCATGATGTTTGTGCAGGAATAGAAACCCTGACTAAGACACACATCCTGCTGAGTCTGTTTAATGTTGCCTGTATGTGTGTGATTTCAGGGCTGACCACTTTGTACTGGACAACCAATTAGAGAGCTCATCCATGAGAGAGACCAAATCTCTCTTAGTAGTCATTAGTTGTCTGTAGTTTCTGCCTAGGCATGGGACCCTATGAAATTCCCCCCTTACCGTTGACATGTCTACTGATACAATCACTGTTCAGGTCCTGTTTAGGCAGCCATACTGTTGAGGCATCATGGGTAAGGCTTCCCTGTCATTTCTAGAAGACACAATCTCACACTAGATGTCCTGGTCCTCTGGCCCATACAATCTTTCTTCTCTTCTTCCACGATTTTCTCTGAGCCTTAGGTGCAGTAGTTATAGGCATATTGGTTGGGGCTAAGGCCTCATGATCTGTCAATCCCTGCATTATGAATTGTTGTGGTTTTCTGAAAAGGCCTCCATTGGCTGGAAAAAGACGCTTCTTTGATGAGGGGTGAGTTATACTTATCTGTGGGTATAAGGGGAAGTTTTAGAATATAAATAGAAATTATGGTGGATTAGGAAAGTGATGGCGACAGGTTCTGCTCTTAGATCCGTAATGTCACTAACGCTGGGTAGTCCGCTATGTTTCTGCTGCCACACATTATTTCCCTCCTATTGAGTGAATCTTAAGTCCAATCAGACAGTTTTGGGGTGTTACAAAGATATGAGTACCACCGTTGCTCTGTTAGGGGCATCTGGCCATGCTGGTCATTGTGACAGTTCACAGACATCAGAGCTGGTTGAGACCATTGTTTGTCTCCCTGTCTTGGCTGTTTACATACCACTTGTGGGACTGAAGGCTAGGCTGAAGGAAGGAGGCTTTCAGATGGTTTCCAGCTCAGGTCTCTCTGTGTCCTCAGCACTCGGGATGTACATTCAACCTCTGAAAGGCATCCAAGGACCAAAGTGATAGTACATTGTTTTAGAAGTCACATGGATTTCTCTGACCACTCACTCAAATGGAGGCATCTCAGGCGGGATACTGGAGTTTTTGTTAGGTGGTCTATGGCTCTTGTGAGGAGCATTGTCAACTCACATGGCATATTTCATTTAATATGAACATTTGTTGTGTTTAATATTATGTAAATACAAAACAATATGGTTCCTGGAAACTTTATGAGATATCCTTGGTATTATTCATCATGAAAAAAAAATTTGGCTGGAGAGATGGCTCAGCCATTAAAAGCTAGGCTCACAACCATAAAATATAAGAGTCCAGTTCCCAGCACCCACGGCTGTCTCTCCAGCCACTTTTAAAAAAAGTATGACAGAAGTTAGGCTATAATTCCACAGACATGTTATCTCTTTTCATAAAACAAAAGCCTTTTTTCCCTAATTGATGTTTAAAATGTACAAATAGTTATCGCTATCTTTCCTTTATTCATTCTAGTTGAGCATATCTAAGCATAACCAGAATATTTTCTCTGAAGCATTCTAATTGTTTATTAATGTAGAATAGAGTCTGGAGGACCGTTAAGATTTTAGTTTATAATTCTTTTTGAAGTTTGCATGAGATGGTGGGTTTTTTAAAAATTCATCACAAATTTTTCCATGACTTTTATTCTTTATTCTTAAATAAAAGGGGGAGTTGTTACAGGAAGGGGTTTTAGAACTATCTTCTTAGTCTTTACAGCTTTCCCACTGACATACCACACACACACACCACCACCACCACCACCAACAACAACAACAACAACACCAACAAAACCCAATTACATCACTGTAAAAACCAAGTAAGCTTTTTTAATGTAAGATCATATTCATTCTACTATTTCAGTTAAACAAGAGCAGAGGACACAGAATACCAGGGTTAATGGTATAGACATGAGTACAACTCTGGCCCTGCCACTGAAGTGTCAAAGAAGGCAGGAGCAAACAAAGAGCTGCAAAGTGCATCAGAGGATGCTCACCACAGTGTGGGTGTTTACATATTGCTATTATGATATTTGCATACTGCTCTTACCCAGAGGAAGGTGTCACTTGGAAATGACATTTCAGCTAAATCTGAAAGGATAAGAAAAACTTGGCCGAGGATAAGTTGGCAGAGAATGTTCTAGACAAATCGACTGCTGTGTTAATGAATTCTCTATGCTGTGCTCAGAGCACAGCAAGAATTGTATTGAGACAGAGAGCAGGGTCTGTGCAGGTAGAATATAAGAAGTAAGAGGGGTCAAGGGCTAAGCAGATTGAATTGAGGTTTTAGTGTGATTTATCCATGTAGTAGTGATAATTTACAAATACTAATCCACTGCGGCATCTCTGTGAAAGCATTTTTGCTTATGTTGCCCCACTTCCCAAGTCAAACTATAAGACCTATCAACTCAGGATGGTGGAAATACTACAAATAAAGTGGCTTCGGTTAGCTTTGAATCTCAAAGCAGGTTTTGTTAAACCTCTTTTGGAAGACACGATTGGAGAGAGCCATGCTTTGTAAGAGATATAAAAGGGTATGCTGGATTCTTTGACCTGTCCCTTTAACACTTCAAAAGATTACCCTATATAGTTTGTGTGTGAAAGAGCTCATTTGAGCATGAAGCTTCAACTAAAAGAGTTTATGCCTTTTTCATCTCTGTGGGCTACAGCAGAAAGGAAGGAGGCAGGAGGCAGGAGGAGGGCCATGCCCAGAGTGCATCTTCTCTCCCAACCTATTCAAGCCTTGATGTAGTAGAAGAACTGGAAGGGCTGGGGAGTACGAACACCTGGAAAAAGAGGCCAAGGACATTACCTGAGAAACAGCAGCAAGGCAAGGAGGCCACAGGCCTACAAGAACCTCACTCATGTCTTCACTGCAAAGAGCAACATGGTATGAGATCAATATAAATGCCAAGACTAGTCGGCATGAGGTCAATACAAACATTACTAAGAACTAGTGACGTACAACTAGTTTTCACTTTGTAGGAAAATAGCAGAAAAGATGAGCAACAGAAAGGCTGTCCACATCTCAGTGTTCTGGAAGATCCTACCAGTTGCATCAGGCACATCAAAATGGGTAGAAATTAGGAAATCTCAGATATTCCTGAGTGCTTTGGAGAAAAAAGCTGACTGAGGAGGCCACCAAACCAGGGTAGTCTCGGTCACAGAGAAAGCATGATGTGGGGAGACTCTAAGGTCTAAAGTTAAGCCCTGAGCAGCCAGTGTCACCACATAGCCATCAAAACTGTGTGTCTGCTTGTCGCCAGTATGGGAGAATATCCACAACAGCCAATCAGCTGGGGCACTGATGTGGAGCTAGAGAGATGAACAAGACCAGCAGAGAGTTCAGAAGGGACTTTGTCATCAAGCCCAGTGTGGTAAAGTCAGTGCGTGAAGACAGGAAGAAGGCTCTGAAGTGGAGTAGAGGGGAGCATATGAAGATCACAGTGGCAGGAGTTGACAGCAAGGTGGACAGAGAGGCCAGAAGACATTGTGACTTGTAGGCCATGGTGACAAGTTTTGTGTTTTATTCTGATTACAGTTAGGAATCAATGAAGAAGAGGACAGTGTTGGGTGTGAGGTGAAGGGTGGACTGGAAGGAGAAAAATAGAAAACAGGGAGCCAATGTAAGAAATGAAAAAAGGACATTTACAATAAAATTGTATGCAGTCTAGTATATATCAATGCTTGAGTTACAATTATGCCTGGAACACACACTTAGGAATATGTATACACATCACCAGGCATAAATACAGGCATTTATTTTCTCTAAAATTTAATTATATATGATGCAGTTATTCTTTCTAATTAGCAGTTAGAAAACTCAGCATCTATACGAACTTCTGAATTTTTTTTCCCTGATCCAAACCATAGCTAAAAGCCACGTGCTCTCTCTCTTCATTGAATAGAACAAATACAATCCAGGGTAAAGTAGAAATACAAAGTTTAACATCTGATTTTACTTTTAAAACACCTCAGAGCTAAAGGATCAGAGTTTATAGAGCTTCCAAGCATCCTCCAGATACATGTAGCTCTGTTAAGAAAATCTAAGTGCTGACCACTAAGTATCAGATAACCAACTAGGGGCTCTTCCCTGAGGAATACTATTTCTCCCACTCTCAGAATTCCTTAGTCGCCTGAAGTTCAGTGGTCATCTCTGACATCATATGCATACAATAAACTTTATACAGACTGAGCAGGTTGTATTTTTATACTTAATGAATATATATGCACACACACATGTCAATGATTTTTTAAAAAATGAGATTTGTGAGAGATGGAGGAGGTGACTGGAAGGGGTTGGAGAGACAAAGGGAGAAATGATGTAATTATATTTTAATTTCAAAAACTCTTTAATTATAAAAGGAAGAAATATAAAATCTAAGGGATTAAGATATTTTGAGGTTTTAAGGAACTAGAGGTGGTACTTAGAGGGAGATGACAGCTCGCATCTGTCCCTTGCTGTAGCCCCATCTGTATGACAACTGGATACCTGCTTGTCTTGGTAGAACCCAGAGTTTACTGGGCCTCTCAAGAATAATTCATCTATTCTTGCTGATGTCCAGCTAGAAAACTGCAAAGTTATGGGCTAAAACCCTCCAAGTGTTGTAAAAGTAATATACTGCATTCATGATGGAATAGATAAACATGTCATCTTTCTCTATTTTAATTATTATAGAGTTTTATTAAGAGGCTTCTTGATAAGATAGATGTATTTTTAAAAATATATATCATCTTAGTGTTACCAAAAATGATGAATAGATGACTAGAGAGGATTGGATTACTTTAATAATTGGGCTCAGAAAAGGGGTGACAATAATGGATTCAGATCCTACTGTGTGTCTTCAAACCCAAAAGAGGCATTGAGATCTCATTGTGAGGTTTTATTCCATTTCTCAGATATGGGCACCTAGAAAACAAGGCTGATGCAATACTCAGAAAAATCCACCAGGGAAAACAACATCTCCAAAACAAACAAAGCAAATGAATAGAGCCCAAGAACTTAGACCCAGTGTTAACTCTAAAACCAATGTTGGGCCACAACAGCAAAATGATCTCACGATATCCATGTTAAATCACTCTGTTTAGGCTCTGTACTGATTACAAGAATATAAGCCATATCCTTTATCTGAAATTTGAGAGCAATAGTTATTTATCTCTCTTGGTCTAACAAAGTAGTATTGTTTTTCTGTTAGCAATTGGGTCAATAAGGTAATAAAGAAGAAAGTCTGCAAAGGGTATATTGGAAAACCTCCTACTTTGGCTGTTCCCACCTAAAAGTGTTAATGCAAGATTAATGTTCACAATAAATCCCACAGGATTTGAGAAGATGTTTATGGGTTTGAATAGTAATGTTTTTCTGAGAACCAGTCACATTTTTGCTCCTGCTTTTTAAAAGAGCAAAAACTGTGTACAAGGTAAAGAAATTTTAATTAAAAGGCTTCACGAAATTGTATTCTTGAACATCCACCAAACCATCACAATGAAGTGATCACTCGCTGGTTATCATGGAAAGGGGCTTTAATTTGAAGTAGCTTTCTAGAAGCAGAAGGAGTTCTCAGTCTAATTTTGATCTCTAGTTTAAAATGTTAATATATGATAATGAATCCACTTTCTGAATGACTAACAGTAAGTAATCACTCTGGTATTTGTCCCTTTGGAGGCATCTGATAAAAATTTTGTTCTGTGAGTTTGGCAAGATCTAAAAATCTTGGGAGACTTTCTGTATTTACAATTTGTATGCATAATTTAGTGCATATATACTGTCTTCTTTCATGGATAAGGATAGCAGCTGCCCAGAATACTAAGGAAATGTGGAAGCCTTACTGGAACATGGAGAACTTTATAAGTCATCTACTAGGAATCCTGTACAAAACTGACTTCTAAAGTATAAAAGACATAGTACTAAAAATAAAAGAAAAATATAGCTGGTGTCTGTTCATTTCTCACTGACCTGGGGCTTTACTTGAGATCTGATTAGACTGGCTCCCCAGGGAGCCCCTGGGGTCCTCCTAGTTCTAATGTGTGTTACCAGACTGTTTTATACATGGGTGCAGAAGACTCTGAACTCTGATATTTCTGCTTGTGTATACTGTACCAGTTATCCATCTGTTCAGACCCTTCAACCTGTTTCTTTTACCTCCATTTTGGTGTGTGTTTTCAATCATTCCTTCCCTTCCTCTCTCCTTTCTTAGCCATTATAATCATTACTATATATTCAGATCAACTCTTTTCAGCATACACAAATTAAAGGATATATATATATATGTATATATATATACATACATACATATATATATGTATATATATATATATATGTTGTCTTGCTGTCTAATATATTTATTTCACTAAACACAATGACCCTCCAGCTTCATTCATTTTGCTACAAAGCATGAGTTATCATTCTTTTCTATAGGTGAATAATATTTCACTGTGTATATATGCCCTGCTTTCTTTCATTTTATTTCTATATTTCTATTCATTCATTACTGATTATCTAGGCTTATTCTGTATATAATGCTAGATCATAGGCTGATGAAGTACTTGGTGAATCTGTACACAAACTACCAGAAATACAGCAGCCATTCATTCAAGCATCTAAGTTATATTATTAATTCTATCTAAATATTTATAAGGACATTTCCCCCCCTCCAACTTAAAACACTAAGACTTGTTCTGGTAGATAAAATTTCTATATTCTTTGATCCCCCAAAGTTCTAATCTCCAAGAATTATAAATATGTTTAGTCACATATAATATGAGAATTAAGGATTTGTCTTAGTTTGAGTTACTATTGTTAAGGTCAAACACCATAGCCAAAAGTAAATTGGAGAAGAAAGACTTTATTTGGCTTATGTTCCATACCCATACTCCATTAATGAAGGAAGTTAGGACGGGAAGTCAAAACGGGGCAGGGATCTGGTGGCAGAGCTGATGCAAAAGCCATGGATGCGTGCTTCTTCCTGGCTTGCACAACTGCTTTCTTACAGCACCCAGGACCGCCTGCCCAGAGTTGGGCCCCTCATCTACAATGAGTTCTGTTCTTCCACATGAACCACTAATTAAGAAAATGCTCTACAGCCCAATCCTATACAGGCATTTTCTGAATTGAGATTCCCTCCTCTCTGATGACTCTAGCTTGTGTCAAGTTGACAGAAAATTGGTCAGCACAGAACTTAAATGGGAGGAGGAGCCCTGATCTCATGAACCTGTAATGAAAAGAATATCCTGGATTAGCTAGGTTAGTGCAACCTGTAACTCATGCTCATAAAAGGAAGAGGGAGTCGAAAGAATAAGAGAAGAACTTGACGATGCTCTGCTGCTGGTTCTGTTGATGGAGGAGAAAGTTACTAGAAATGTAATCCAGGAAGCTTCTAACGTTGGAAAAGGCAAGGAATTTTCCAATGGACTCTCCAGAAGAAGGAGCAACTATTACCCACATCCTCATTTTAACCCAGTGTCTTAGGGTTTCACTGTTGTGAACAGACACCATGACCAAGGCAACTCTTATAAGGACAAGATTTAATTGAGGCTGGCTTACAGGTTCAGTTCATTTATCATCAAGGTGGGAAGATGGCAGCATCCAGGCAGGCATGGTGCAGGCAGAGCTGAAGGCTGCTAGCTGAATACTGGCTTCCAGGCAGCTAGGATGAGGGTATTATAGCCCACACCTACAGTGACACACCTACTCCAACAGACCATACCTTCTAACAGTGCCAGTCCCTGGGTCAAGTATATACAATGCATGACACCCAGGATATCTATTTTGAACTTTTGATCCTCAGAAACACTTCAGATAACAAAAGTATCCAAGAAAAGTATCCAAGACATGAGACAACTATGGTAGATTCCGACATGGATACAAATGTCATGGCAGAAAACCCTAAGGCCTGGACAATCTTTGCAAGTAATTACAAGCTGAGAGCTCAAGACCACAGTGGTCATGTCACGTCCAGGGGACAGTGTTCACGTGCCACCCCTCCTCCACCTTATATGTTCTTTCCTTCCCCTCTTACAAGATGTTTCCTCACCCTTGAAAGTCTCCCTTTAGGGATGAGCTTTCAACAATCACGTACTGTCCGCACTTTGACCAGTTAGGAATCTCCAGAGTAATTGCTGCACATGGATATTAAACAGAAACCTTTAGAAGGAGTTTTACAGTAAAGCAACAGCAGTCACTTTCCCAGCAATGCCTCTGACTGCCCCAGTCATAGGAATTTTTGGGGTCTGGGGTGTGGGGTTACAATATAAGACATGAATTCCTTCCTATGAAGCAGACCTCAAACCCCAGTAGAAAGTGGTTGGCTGTCCCTATGATGGTCATGCCAATATTACACATGTGAATGCAGCTCACCCTAGCAGGTCAAGAGCATAGTATACAGAGTCCACACCCACGATTGCTGAGGACAATTCCCAGGCACTGTGCATAAAACCTTGCAGAAGTATGAAACCATGCTAGCATAAGTTTTCATCTTCGTTCCTGCTTGCTATCTCTACACCCTGCAACCATAGCACCTGTATGCCATTATTTTTTTAAACAAATATATGCTTTTCTTTCTACATGAAGGTTAGACAGTCTAACTTCCTATCCCAGGAAGATTGTAGCTTAAGCGGATTCTTTCTAACTATGCTTTCTCATCTAACCTTTCTGGTGCAGGAAGAATGCTAATATTAGACTTGAAAGGAGGTTTGAGACATTTGTAGTCAAAACAACACTGAAAGCGTTGACTTTCATATCCCCATGCAGTACCAAAAATGCATCAGCAATAGATAAAGCATGAAGAGAGGAAGCCAAAAGCATCTAGTCAGACTAAAAATGTAAGATAAATATCCATAGATAAAAAGCTAAAGTTCCACAAGTTCCCATGGACTTAAAATATAAAAATAAATGGTTGGAATTCAACTTCTGAAGGTTAATGAGGACAGAATCTATACTAAAACCATGGAGAGCTAAAACAGGCTTGCTGTTCAAAGATGGTATCTCAGGTAGAACTCAACTTATTTTTTTAAAAAAATGAAAATTTGAAAAACAATTTTGTTTCTACTATCTCTGGCCATAATTCATGTGAAGTTTCATGCTTAGGCAGAGAGAAATGTCATTATAGATTGCTGCCCATGAAGTAAGCAAGTCACCAACAATATCGCCAAGTCAGCATGAAGCAAGGATTCCAAATTAATGTGACTAAAAACTTCATGTTTGTTCTTGAAGCCAAGAAATCTGGGCAGAGATAACCAGGAGACTGACAGACACGCAAGGATGAGCACAGACAGGAAAATGTCAGCACAACACAGAAACACGGGGCAGCACAGATGCCGGAATCCTGGGAGATCCCCCTTGAGATTTTTCACTCAGATAAAGGCAGATATGCGACTAAGTGGCAGAATTTTAGAAATCAGAGCAAAGTGGTGAGTAGAGATAAGAGGGAAATGGAGGGGAGGGGAGAGAGGGTAGTTAGGGGTAGTGAGTGTGATCTTGATGGTACATGAAAAGAAACTCACCATGCTAGCTAGTTTTATATCAACTTGGAGCAAGCTAGAGTTATCTGAAAGGAGGGAATCTCAATTAAGAAAAAAATGCCCTTAGAAGATCTGGCTGTAGGACATTTTCTTAATTAGTGATGGATGAGGGTCAATCACTAATCAATCATGACCAATCACTAATTTATTGATCATGGGTGGTGACTCTTGGCTGGTGACCCTGAATTTTATAAGAAAACTAGCTGAGCAAATCATAAGGAGCAAGCCAGTAAGCAGCACTCCTCCATGGCCTCTGCATCAGCTTCTGTGGTTTGAGTTCCTGTCCTGACTTCCATCAATAATGGACCATGATATGGAAGTGTAAGACACTTAAACCTTTTCCTCCCTGTAGAGATAATCTCAAATATACTGCCTGGAAGCATCAACTGTCAATAAAAATCTGGTGGCCAATGATCTGAAGCAGGATTAGAAGGTGGGACATCTGGCAGTGGGGTGGTCTCTGGATGACCTTTCCTTCAGTCTCTGCTCTACTCTTTGTCCCTGCATTTCCTTTAGACAGGAACAATTCTGGGTTAAGTTTTGAGATGGGTGGGTATTCCCATCCCTCAACCATGCCCATGTACTGGATATGGTCTCTACAGGTTCTATCTCCCCTTTGTTGGCTATTTCAGCTAATGTCATCCCTGTGGGGTCCTGGGAACCTCTTGCTTCCCTGGCATCTGGGACTTTCTAGTGGCTACTCCAGTTCCCCATCCTCTACTGCTACACACCTCCATTCTATTTCCTCATCGTCTGTACTTCTCCCCTCCCTGTCTCCTCCCACACTTGATCCTGTGCCCCCTTTTCCCTCCCTTTTCTCTCTCCCTCACAGGTCCCTCTTTCCCTCTACCTGGAAGGAATTTTTTTTAAAGTAAATCTTTCATGGGGATCCAGAACCTTAAACACACTGCTCATCTTGTTACCAAAAGAAAGCCAGGAGGCAGGGACTGGCAAAGGGAAATGTGTCAGCACCAGAGAGAGGGAAGTCCTTAGTTTCTCTCTGCTTTTCCTATAGAAAAGATGGAACCTATAGAAAAGATGGAACCATGGCCAAAGACGTGCATCCATGAGCTGAGCTGTGAGGCAGGGAAGTCTCCTGGGAGATTAGTTCCTCTCATCTGGGGTCAGGGCTTCCTCTCCTCATTCTCATTCTCTCTCCAGCATGGGATGCCTTGGGAAAACCATCCTACAGAGTCCATGTTTTCAGGGTCTCTGTCCTCTGGGGCACACCCATGTCCATGAGTGGAGCTTGCAGGACTAGAAGCCCCGGTGGGAGAGTCGATGGGTAGTGACGAGTGACCAGCAAGGCCAATGAGGATGCTCTGAGCATCACTCTAGACCACTCGAGTGCTGTGCCCTTGGACCCTTGTGCACTGAGTTGATGTTAAAAAGAAAAAATTGTCAGGCTGGGGAGATGGCTCAGTGGTTAAGAACACTGACTGCTCTTCCAGAGGTCCTGAGTTCAATTCCCAGCAACCACATGGTGGCTCACAACCATCCGAAATGAGATCTGACGCCCTCTTCTGGTGTGTCTGAAGTCATCTAGAGGGTACTCATATACATAAAATAAATAAATCTTTTAAAAATAAATGGTCCTTAGCAATACATTAAACATAACTTACTCTAAAACTTCTAATCCATTCATTCTTTTGTACATAACAATTGGATAACTACAAAAATATTTCCCCTCTTATTTTATATAATTAAGATGCACATTTTAGTTATCCTTTAGCTAATTTTTTAAAATTTTTATTTACTTGTTTATTTATATCCCAAACACTGCCTCTCCTCCTGGTGTCCCCACACACAGTCTCTCACCCAAACCCCTACACCTTTGCCTCTGAGAGGGTGTCCACACACACACACACACATACCCCCTACCCTGGGGCATCAAGTCTATGCAGGATTAAGTGCATCCTTTCCCACTGAGGCCGGACAAAGCAGCCCTCTGCTGCATATGTGCTGGGGCTGGCGGGGGTATGGTCCAGTCTGTATTTGCTCTTTGTTTGGTGGCTCGGTCTCTGAGAGCTCCCAGGGGTTCAGATTAGTTGATATTGTTGGATTAGTTGATATTTTCTCTGGGGTTCCTGTTCCCTTCGGGCCTTCAATCCTTTATCCAGCTCTTCCATAACCGTCCCCAGCCTCCATCCAAGGTTTGGCTGTGGGTGTCTACGACTGTTCCAGTCAGCTGCTGGGGAGAGCCCCTCGGAGGACAGCTATGCTAAAGTTAAAAATGAAGACACAGTCTGGCGGTTCCAAAGAAAATTGGGCATGTCATTTCCAGAGGACCCTGGCATACCACTCCTGGGCATATACCCAGAGGATTCCCCTGCATACATAAAAGACACATGCTCCACTACGTTCATAGCAGCCTTGTTTATAATAGCCAGAAGTTGGGAGGAGCCCAGATATCCCTCAAAGGAGGAATGGATACAGAAAATGTGGTATATATATACAATGGAATACTACTCAGCAATTAAAAATAATGAATTCATGCAATTTGTAGGCAAATGGTTAGATCTGGAAAATATCATCCTAAGTGAGTTAACCCAATCACAAAAGAATACACATGAAATGCAATCACTGATAAGTGGATATTAATGAGCCCAGAAGCCCTAAATACTCAAGGCACAATTAGCAAGTCAAATGATTCCCAAGAAGAAGAAAGGAGAGGACCTTGGGCCTGAAAAGATTGGATCCAGATTTGTAGGAGAGTACCAGAACAGAGAAATGGTAGGGGGTGATTGGGGAATAGTTGGGTGGGAGAGGACTTATGGGATGTATGGTGGGGGGGAACTGGGAAAGGTGAAAGCCTTTGGAATGTAAACAAAGAATATAGAATAAAAAAGAAAGAAAGAAATCAATAAAGAGCTTAATGTCAAAAAAAAAAAAAAATGAAGACACAGCACATCCCTTAGCCTAAGCCCGCATGGGATCAAGGTCATCAGCATCACTGCCTTCCACCTCCATGCTGCATCCCACAGGTGGAACTGTCTTCCAGGGCAGCAGTATCTTCTGGACCCTTCCTGAAGGACCAGCCTGTGCTCTTCCCAAGCATAAGTCTCTCCAGAGTGGTTTGCTTGCTGTGTTCTTCTCACGATGGGTTTGCTTGTGAGTGGATTGTGCTCCATGGAGACCCAGTCCCTGATAATACAGACTGTTGTTTGCTTCAGCAAGTGTTTCCAGACTCTTCAGGACTCAGTTAGGGGTCTGGAGAAGTTTCTCCTGAATTCTTTCTGTAAATTACCCGAAAAGTTTGTCTTCTCTTAATGGTTATTTTTATCTCGGCTTTTCATCAGCTATACATTCACCAGGTAAGAAGAAACTGTCAACACCATTGTATTCTCTTGGGACCACCATTGTACACATGATGTGACCCATTGCTAGACCAAATACTAGTATATGGCTCATGGCTATGCAATATGAATTCATAGAGATAGAGATATATCACTTCAGAGATATATGAACATTCTATAAGCTATGCTTCTTTAACTAGATCAAGGAATATTTCTGCCCCCACAGCATTCCAGGGCAGGCAGATTTATTTGTTCTATGAGGTTATCCAAGAATGGTTGTTTTGGTTACATCTCCAGCCAGTCAGGGCAGGAAGAATTCCAGAGCAAGCATATTTTAAGAGGTTACATCATTTCAACTTAATGCAATTGTCCCAGATTTAGCCAGGCCTCGCTGCATGGGAAGCTGAGAAATGTGACTAATCCATTGGCCACATGCTTGGGCAGAATGAACTGGAGGCATAGTAAGCTTCTGGGACCCTACTGGCTACCTCCATGTTGCTAAAATGTTTTCCTTTGGGGAGAGATGTAGACAGTGTCTACCCTTCCTCCCAAGGTCTCAGTGACAAACTGAGGTACAATTTCAGCAAAATTCACTGCATCAGAGTCCATGTGCCGGGGACCAATAAGTTCATCAGGCTTATGTGCAGACTGAGTGATGGGTTGGGCGGGGAGTGACCTTAAATTAGCCACTCTGGAAAGCCTTCATCCTGCAGAGAGCAGTGTTCGGTCCAGTGGTTGTGTCAGTGGTACCCACTTCCTCTCATGCTTTCCTATCTATATCTTCTAGCTCCTCTCAGAGACCCTGAGGCCATGGACAATTAGGTTAAATGGCATATTATTGGATGGGAAGGGTGGCTGGACACGCAAGTGAGGCTCCCATGACGTTCCCCATTCTCTCCTTCCAAGAGGGAATGTCAACAGTCAACAAGCCCAGCTGTGAAGGTCTTTGGCCAGTAGGCTCACACGGACTCCTGATGATGGTGGCGGTGTGGCCCACAGGATAATCCAGTATCACACTCTGCCACAAAAGTAAAAGGGTAAGTAGATAATAACATGCAAAAAAGACTTAAGTAAAGAAATTGAAAAATGTTTACAGGATTGGTGGTTATAGTTGCCACATAGTACATTTGTCTTCTAGATTCAGTGTTTACCATATATAGGGTAACAGCTCAACAAATCAGGCACCGTACTTTCCAAATAATGGCATATATGTACTTAAAACATTATAATACCTACACTTATTTAATTCTAGCTCCTGAATGAGCTTAATGAGCTCTGGAAGTTTGCCTTTGCAATGAACTGAAAGAGTTAAACCGGCACAAAAAGCCACCGGCCAGTCTGCTCTTGGCTTGATGCCCTTTTTGAGATTCAGTTGTTTAGAAAGTCTGAATGCAAGGAGGCCGAGATGAGAAGGAGAGGGCTGCTTAGATTTCCAACAACCCAATGCAAGCTAGGACGATCTGGGAAAAGGGGGCTTCAATTGAGTAAACACCTCCATCGGATTTGGCTATAGGCAAGTCTGTTGAGCATTTCATTGACTGATGACTAATGTGATAGGGTCCAGCACAGTGTGGGCTATTCCAACCCTGGGGAGCTGGTCCTGGGTTATAGAAAAAGGCAGACTGAGCAAGCCATGAGGATCAAGCCATTGTACACGTGATGTGATCCATTGCAGACCAAATACTAGTATACAGCTCATGGCTATGCAATATAAAATCATAGAGATATATCACTTCAGAAATATATGAACAGTCTATGAGCTACGCTTCTTTAAATAGATCAAGAAATATGTCTGTCTCCACAGCGTTCCAGGGAGGTGGTTCTGGGTTGTAGAAAGAGGCCGGGGAGGGAGCCAGGAAGCAGCTTTGCTCCACAGCCTTTGTTTCCATTCCTGGCTCCAGGTCCCTGCCTTGAGTTCCTGCCTTGAGCTCCCCCGATGATGGATTACAAACCAAACGAAAATAAACCCTTTCTCTCCAAGTTGCTTTTGGTCATCGTGGTCTATTTCAGCAACAGAAACAAAACTGAAACAAGGAGCTAAGAAAATATATCCAGTCATGTGACTTATTGATAGAAAGAAAGAAAAAAAGAAAACCTCAGTCAAGCACATGCATCGTTTTCTCTGCCTGGATACGATTTATAAAGGTTGATTAAAAAGCAAGATTTATACAGTTTGGTCATCAGCGCTGTCTTAGGCAAGAAATCGATAAGCTGGGGAAAAATTACATCTTCTTTCTCTTCCTCTATGGTAATCAGTGAAAATAGAAGCTTTCCAAGCATCTGTGAATCTTAATCATGAAAGTACTTATTTACATTTAGGAGAAGTACACAGCTCGGGTAGAAGATGGATTTTAAGACACCAACAGAAGCTGTGCTAAGGGCTGCTATGCAAGAAATTGTTGCAAAGTATTAAAATCTGCATAAACAAACACATTACTGCATATTGTATATTTGTGTGTTTTAAATGAACAGTAAGGAGGTAGGCTGCTCTAGTGTCTGTATTATCTATGGCTCTATTGATTTCCTAGTTTTTCTTTTTTTTTTAGAATGGACCTGCTCAAGGGTATCGTCTGGATATGACTAGTCTGTGGTTAAGGAAACACTTTCCGCAATATGACAAAAACCTTACATGTGCCGAATCTAAAAGCACCTTTTTATTCTATTTCCTAAATACTTCATGTTTATTACATATGTCTAAAATTACTTGAAAATTTCAAAACCTGGTTCTCCCCAGAACCAATAAAATCCAAAAGTCATGAACATGAAACCTTACAATTCGAGTGATTTGTTTAATGTAACTAGAAAGATGATGGTATTCATTTCGTATTAAATATTTTGAGACGCTTTTAACTCAAGTGGAACAAGGATCGTTATCCCCATGCTCGGGATAAGAGAGTAAGCCAGCCGAAGCCACACCACTTGACGGGCGAGCGGTAAATAGAGCAACAATCTTCTAAGGCTACACTGGGGATCTTTCCACAGCTTCCTGCACAGGAGTGGAATATTCGCTGGTCTGCTACGAAAATTGAAACCCTGATTGTATAGCTCATCGTTGGAATGAAGTTATTCCTGCTTTTCAATCCAATTGAAGCCGAATGTTCCTGGGGACACAGAGAAACAAGAGGATCATTCAGACCTGACCTTCATCGTTTCAGCCAGAGCCTTCAATCTCAACTAACCTTAGACTACTGCTGTTATTGTCTCCAAGGGCTGGGAATGGGGTAGTGGAATGTTATTATCTTTCCGCTGTTATGTAAAAGTGAAAGAGGAGATGGAAGGCGTTTACTAAGTCCTAATTCGGAACGTAGGCTCTAGTCAGTGATGCCCAATAAGCTATTAGATGTAGGTGACTATTTAAATTTATTTTCATTTACATTTTGAGTTAATTATTTCTTGCATCTTTGTGTGTGGATGGGGTATGAGTGCTGCAGCATGATGCAGGTGGAAATCTAAATATCACCACTATGTGGATGCCTGGAATTGAACCCGGGTCAGCATGCTTGATAGCAAGTGCCTGGACCCACTGGGTCCTTAAGGACTTCTGTCCTTAAGGTGTAGTTCAGCCTAGCCTTGAACTCATGACCCTCCTGCTGACTCCATGTCTTCAATACCTCCTAGCCAGCATGGGCAAAAACAACCAGCTCAATTTAAATTAAAAGTTTAATTCTTCACTTTCATTGGTCATCATCCAAATTCTCAGTCGCCACAACAGCTAGTGCTTATCATATTAGGCAGCACAATTATAAAACATTTCTACCATTGTAGGAAATTTAGTGGATAGGACTATTATAGCTTGCTTTTGTTTTTCTTTGTGGCCAGAAAGATTCTTAACTTTGAAGATTTAAAAGTAAGCAAAAAAATTAAATTATGAATATTCCCTACCAAAAAAATCTAGGTATGTATATTGAATGGTTATCTTGAAGACAAAATAATTTTATATATAACATCTGGTCCATTAAGGAATCAGAAGCCGGGCAGTGGTGGCGCACGCCTGTAATCCCAGCACTCTGGGAGGCAGAGGCAGGCGGATTTCTGAGTTCGAGGCCAGCCTGGTCTACAGAGTGAGTTCCAGGACAGCCAGGGCTATACAGAGAAACCCTGTCTCGAAAAAAACCAAAAACAAAAACATTAAGGAATCAGAGAGGAGCTTATCTTAAATATGATGAAGGTAGATTGAGCAGGCACCGTAAGAAAGGTCAAAGTATAACTTTGACAGAAATTGGATGTGAAGGTAAAATTTATAAATAATAAATTTTATCTTTGTAATTTTAAAAGAAGAAAGAAAAGTGGGTAAAGAGAACTAATGAAAAGATTTTTAAAAAAATTAAAAAGTCAGCCTTTGTCACTCTTAGGGCTTGCAGCAAAGGCAGCATAGCAAATCAGAACATTATTCTCAGGAACACAGGCAGGGCACTGTTGGAACTGTGGCAAACTTGCCTTACCATCTTATAATAGAAATTAGAAATTCAGAATAGAAAGTATAAAATTATAGGACAGAATGAGTCTTTTATAGCAAGCAAATCAACCATGACTTAACGTCCGGGAAGTGCAATGTGTTTTTAAAGCATCTCTCAAGACATATGGCTTGCATCCTAAGCCCCGTTTCCCAGCCAGCTGCCATGCTCAAATCCCACTGAGCATTTCAGGAAAAAGCTCTCTTGACTGTGTGCTGATCTGTTTCTCGCTCTGATAAAGTACATTTAAGCTGCACAGAAGCCTCAAGGACTCTTTCCAGCCCTTTATCATGAAGCCACATCAAAGGTGGGCCATGACCTCTTCTTCATAGCCTTCCAAAACAAACAATGCCTAAAAACCCATCCAGTCTCCATCTCCTTGTCCCAGTGACAGAAAGAAAGGCACAAACGAGGTGTTAAGGGGGTAGAAAGGCAGCAGTGAGCTGGAGAACACAGCTCCAATCCAGTGTGCCATTTATATCCCTGACCTCTTGCAGTCTCCTTTCCTTCCGGGGCAGAGGAGGAGAGAAGAAAGGGATTTGGGGATTATTTTTGGTCATTAGGAAAGACAGACAAAATACATTCATTTCCAAAACATCTCTGGAGTCAAGTGTGATAACCGTAGATGATCTATATTTTTAGAAGACTTTGTGAGTGGCTTATCTGAATCTTGCCAGCAGGAAGGAGTCTGTTGGAAATCTAAAGATAGGTGGCAAGCTGGCAGATGTGATTCCAAGTGTTCACGCGACGCTGCCGGAAGCAGAGAGGTGGGAATAGAGGAGAAAGCGCTCGGACTCCAGGGAGAGGCGGGAAGTAATCCTTTGGAGCCTGGGTATCACACAGGCTCTGCTGAGGGATGCCTGTCCTTTAATCAGATACATCACATTATCTGCCGCTCATCTAAGGATAAAGCTATCTATCTTGTTGGAAAACAGAGAATACAAAGATGAATAGAAAGAACTTGGAGAAAACTCCAAGTTACCAGTTTTGGGATCGGAAGGAAAGATGACCAAAGTCTCAAGTAACCAACTCTTATTAAAATAATAGTTTTAGGGATGGAGAGATGGCTCAGTGGTTAAGAGCACTGACTGCTCTTCCTGAGGTCCTGAGTTCAAGTCCCAGCAACCACATGGTGGCTCACGGCTATCTATAATGGGATCTAATGCTATCTTCTGGTGCGTCTTCGGACAGCTACAATCTACTCATATACATAAAATAAATACTTAAAAAAAAGAATGCTTACTGCTTAAAAAAATAGTTTTACATACCCATTGACAAATTGCTACAAGGAATAGAAGGGAAAGCCAAAGAGTCAGTCATGTTGGCTACAGCCTAGCATTTACAGACAGTTGACTCTCTAGGGTCTAAGCAATGAGCCTGCTCATGGGCTATCTAGTCTAACACATGGTGTGTGGGGCATGAGGCTATTTTTTCTTCTTCTTCTTCTTCTTCTTCTTCTTCTTCTTCTTCTTCTTCTTCTTCTTCTTCTTCTTCCTTCTCCTTCTCCTTCTCCTTCTCCTTCTCCTTCTCCTTCTCCTTCTCCTTCTCCTTCTCCTTCTCCTTCTCCTTCTCCTTCTCCTTCTCCTTCTCCTTCTCCTTCTCCTTCTCCTTCTCCTTCTCCTTCTCCTTCTCCTTCTCCTTCTCCTTCTCCTTCTCCTCCTCCTCCTCCTCCTCCTCCTCCTCCTCCTCCTCCTCCTCCTCCTCCTCCTCCTCCTCTCTCTCTCTCTCTCTCTCTCTCTCTCTCTCTCTCTCTCTCTCAAATTGGTTGGGCTGGCTACTCTTATGTCAACTTGTCACAAGCTTCTGAGAAAGGGGGGGCCTCCATTGAGAAAATGACCCCATAAGAGCTGGCATTTTCTTAATCTGCGATTGATGTGGGAAGGTCCAGCCAATGTGGGTGGTGCCATTTCTGGGCTGGCAGTCGTAGTTTCTAAAATACCTGGCTGAACAAGTCATGGGGAGCAAGCCAGGAAGCAGCATCCCTCCATAGCCTCTGCATCAGCTCCTGCCTCCGGGTTCCTGCCCTGTTTGAGTTCTTGCCCTGACTTCCTTTGATGATGGACAGCACAGCAATATGGAATGGAATGCAAATAGACCCTTTCCTCCCCACGTAGCTTTGGTCTTGGCATGTCATTGCAGCAAGAGAAACTCTAACTAGGAAATTGGTATTTCTAAGAACCATGCTTACTATCATCCCACATCAGCCTCGTGTATATTAACCTCCAGGAAGATGAAGGGACAACATTACAAATACAGAGACAAAGTTATAGACAACAAAATGAAGAGCAATCCTTCATGAAACATTCCAGTTCCAGGTTTGGCATTAGACCCTTCAGAACACAGAAAAAAATAACTGGTTCAGCTTTTTGCTTTGGACCGTTTTCTATAACAAATAACCTGGAACAATTTATCTTCAAGGGGGAAAGGTCTTTTTTTGAAGGTTCATGGCTTGAGATGTTTCAGTTCACGATTGCTCTGTTGCTGTGGGTCAGTGTGTGGTGGAAGTATTGTTCGGGGCATGATAGATAAGAGCAAAAGTAGAGAGTAAAGAAGGAGCCATGATTCCCAAATCTCCTTATTGAGGGTACAGCCTCAGTGATATAACTTCCTTCCATTAAACTCCATCTCTGAAAGGTTTTATACCTCCCTATGGTGCCAAAGTCTAGGGCAAAGCCTTAATGTGGTAGTTTGAATGCTTGGCCATAGGGAGTGGCACTATTAGGAAGTATGGTCTTCTTTCAGGAGGTGTGGCTTTGTTAGAGGAAGTATGTCAATGCATAGGTGGGCTTCGAGGCCTCCTAAGCTCAGACTTTGCAGAGTGCGGAAGAGATATACCTCCTGCCTGCCTTAGGATCAAGATGTAGAACTCTAGGCTCCTCCAGCAACATGTCTGCCTGCATGCATGCTGCCGTGTTTCCTGCCAAGGTGACAGTAGACTGAACTAAAACTATAAGCCAGACCAAATTAAATGTTTTCATTTATAAGAGTTGCCTTGGTCGTGGTGTCTCTTCACAGCAATAGAAATCCTAACTAGGACACCTTCAAAACATGGTGTCTTTAAGAGACATTCGAGATCCCAGCTACATTTCAAAGACAAAGACAAACCAAGGTGACCATAGTCTTTTGGTCTTACTACATTTGTGGCCTTGGGTTTTGGAGCATAGGAATTTGAGGATTGGGGGAAATTTTAAACCCTCTGATCTGAAGAATACTATTTCTTTTTTTTCCTTTTCTTTGCCCTGGTTCCACATATATGCTTCTCCACCCGACCCACTCCCACCTCCCTCTGCACTCGATTTCCCTTTGTTGGGGCATCTATTGAGCCTTCACCTGGCCAAGGACCACTCCTCCCACTGATGCCCTACAAGGCATTCCTCTGCCACATTTTTTTGGCTGGAACCATATGTACCCCTTGGCTGATAGTTTAGTCTCTGGGAGTCCTGGGGCGTCTGGGTAGCCGACATCGTTGTTCTTCCCATGGGGTTGTAAACCCATTCAGCTCCTCCGGAATACCCTGTAACTCCTCCATTGGGAACCGCAAGCCCAGTCCAATGGTTGACTGCTAGCATCTGCCTCTGTATGTGTAAGACTCTGGCAGGGCCCCTCCAGAGACAACCATGACATGCTCTTTTTGGTATGTACTTCTTGTCGACCAAAATAGTGTTGGGGTTTGGTGACTGTTTATAGAATGAATCCCCAGGTAGGGCAGTCTCTGGGTGACCTTTACTTCAGTCTCTGCTCCCCACTTTGTCTCCTATATTGCTCCTGTGAGTATTTTGTTCCCTTTCTCAGAGGAACCAAAGCACCCCCACTTTAGTCCTCCTTCTTCTTGAGCTTCCTGTGGTCTGTGAATTGTGACTTGTTTATTTTGAGCTTTTGGGCTAACATCCACTTATCAGTGAGTGCATACCATGTGCGTTCTTTGTGATTGGGTTACCTTGATCAGGATAACACTTTCTAGTTCCATCCATTTGCCTTAGAATTTCATGAATTCATTGTTTTTAATATACCACAGTTTCTGTATCTTTCTTTCTTTTGTGTTTTTGGCATGGGTTGGTGGTAGGAACTCTCTGTGTAGGGCTTGGGAACATGCTTGGGACTTTATCACGCTAGGCAAGCACTCTACCAATTGAATTACATCCTTAGCCCAAGAATGCTTCATCTTAAAGCTATAAGGAGAGAAAACATAGGGCACTAATGGTTCAGGATCAATTCTAGATTTAAACCAAATAACGAAGGGGCACCTGCCCACATCTTTCTAAATTCTCATGGCATATACTTGCTGAATGTTTTGGCAGTTTGGCGTTTGACACCTTATCAGGACTTGGGTGCTCTATTTTCTGAATTTTGATAAAAAACAAAATGTTCCTTTCCAATCTAGAGCTGTATACTTTCTTTGGTCAGTCTTTCCCTCCATCCCCCTCCCATCCTCCCTCTGTTCCTCCTTCTTCCCCTCCCTCCCTCCTTCTATCTACCACCTATATATTTCTATCTTACCCTCTCTTTGATTTTTTGAGAAGGGGTCTTTCTGTGTAGCACTGACTGTCCTGGAACTCTGTAGACCAAACTCTGGCCTTGAACTCACAGAGATCTGCACGATTCTGCCTCCTGAGTACTGAGGTTAAGGATGGCTATCTGTGTATCTCTATGTTTGATTCTCTTGTTCTTCTAGAGACTCTGATATCTATATCCTTATGGTATTCATTTAGTGCTATGCTTAGCAGAGCCAACTTCTATTGTTTGTAACCAAGAATCTCAGTCTACCAGGAAAGTAGTTCATACAACATGTCTGCCATGTTTAAAAAAACACACACACAAATGCTCTGCTCTAGTGCTGAGTTACTGGTGGTCGCATCACATAGTACAGAGGGAGAATAATAAAGAAGTGTGTGTTCATAGACTGAAACCCCTGCCTTTCTGAGGTCATCTGCTAAACCTAACTGCCCAGGTCTCTGGATTAACCTTTCTACTGTATTTGAGGCGTTGCACTACTTTCTTGGCAATGGCCAGTTTTAACTTTCATTTTGAGTGAGTTGAGAAATGTCGGGGAATAAGGGAAGCACACCCAGGCAGGTATCTGTTACACCACTTCCTACGCCACTCCAAAGACAGTTGGACTATGGGAACTGTGCCCTGGCAAGTGGGTTGGCTCGAGGGTTTCATTAGATGGTGACATAACTGTGAGAAATAGTGAAACGTGGGAAGTGGATCTGCATCGGAGGAAGTAGGACCTTGGGGAGAGTGTTCTTCCTTGGTGGTTGTCTCTTCTGTGGCCCATACCTATGTGTTCCCTTTCTCTACTTCCTATCTTTTGTGATGGTAACTGCTCTACTTCCTGGTCACTGTGAAGAACTGAACCCAGGAGAAAAATGCATCCTTTCTCACGTAAGTTGTTCTGTCAGGTATTATGGTCTCAGCAGTGCAGAGACATCCTTCTATGAAGAACTCTACTCTCCTTTGACATCTAGAAGGTTAACGACTGAACAGAATTAGTGTCGTATTCTCAGAGCATCTCATGCTGCATGATATGTGTAACTCAATAAGATTTCAGTGAATAAATGAATGAGTATATATTACATGTTTACCAGCCAAGGAATAAAGCACACAGGAAACATGGGTCAGAAAAAAAAATCATTATAATCCATTTTATGAAGCCTGATTTAATTATAGTGATTAATAATATGCAAGCAAATTATATTGGTTAAATCATGTATTTTAACTTATAACTTATACAGATCATCAGTGACCTCGCTCTGGGTGGTGGTTTGAATAGCCATGCTCCCCAAAGATTCATGTATTTGAATACTTGGCCCCTGGGGAATGGCATTATTAGGAGGTGTGGCCTTGTTGGAGTGGGTGTGGCCTTGTTGGAGTGGGTGTGGCCTTGTTGGAGTGGGTGTGGCCTTGTTGGAGTGGGTGTGGCCTTGTTAGTGAGTCACTGTGTGGTTGGGTTTTTTTTTTTGATTTTTTTTTTATTGTATATATTCTATATTTACAATTCATTTCCCTTTTTCTGGTTCCCCACCCCCAAAGGTCCCACATGTCCTTTTCCCTCCCCCTGCTCCCGCATCCACCCCCTCCCACTTTACTGTTCTTGTACTCTCCCACAATGATGTTTTGGTCTATTCTAGCACCAGTGTCCACTCCTTTCTTCTTGTGAGACATCACTTGATATGTGATTTGTGTCTTTGGTGTTCCAAGCTTCTAGGCTAATATCCACTTATCAGTGACTGTATACCATGGGTATTCTTTTGAGACTGGGTCACCTCACTTAGTATGACATTCTCCAGCTCCATCCATTTCTCTAAGAATTTCATGAATTCATTGTTTCTAATGGCTGAATAGTACTCCATTGTCTATATATACCACATTTTTTGTATCCATTCCTCTGTTGAGGGACATCTGGGTTCTTTCCAGCTTCTGGCTATTATATATAAGGCTGCTATGAACATAGTGGAGCATGTATCCTTATTGCATGCTGGTGAATCTTCTGGGTATATTCCCAGGAGTGGTATGGCTGGGTCCTCCGGAAGTATCACGCCCAGTTTTCTGAGGAACCGCCATACTGATTTCCAGAGTGGTTGTACCAGCTTGCATTCCCACCAGCAGTGTAGGAGTGTTCCTCTTTCTCCACATCCTCGCCAACACCTGATGTCTTCTGAGTTTTTAATCTTAGCCATTCTGACTGGTGTGAGGTGAAATCTCAGGGTTGTTTTAATTTGCATTTCCCTAATGACTAGTGATGTTGAACATTTTTTAAGGTGTTTCTCAGCCATCCGAATTTCTTCAGGTGAAAAGTCTCTGTTTAGCTCTGTACCCCATTTTTGGATAGTGAGTTAGTGAGTCACTGTGTGGTTGGGTTTTGAGATTACCTATGCTCAAGCTCTGCCCAGAGTGGATCACAGTCTCCTTCTAGCTGCCTCTGGATCAAGATGTAGAACTCTCAGCTCAGCTCCTCTAGTGCCATGTCTTCCTGCACACTGCCATGCTTCCTGTCATGATGATAATGAACTGAACCTTTAAAACTGTGAGCCAGCCCCAATTAAGTGTTCTCCTTTATAAAAGTTGCCTTGGTCATGGTGTCTCTTTACAGCAATAAAATTCTAACTAAGACTGTCTGTTACCATGTTAATTAATCTATTAAAATCAAGACTACAAAGGAAAACAAGAGGCTGCCAGAACCTAAGGAACTTCAAAAGTCCTGTGGCTACACTGCTACCTATTCAGATCTTTGCCTCAAAGTCAAAAGTTTAACAATTCCATCATTCTTTCTTTGGAGTTCAAAGGCCACTGGGTAGATCTTTATCTCATAGAAAGCAAAATCTAAAATTACAGAAGTAGTTTTACCTAGACAAACATGCCCAAGCCCTGTTAATTTATAATTAAATAATATTTGTATCAGAACTGGAGAGATGGGTCGGCATTTGAAAGCACTGTCTGCTCTTCCAAAGAATTGGTGTTCAATTCACAGCACCCACACAGTGACTCATGACTGTCTGTGACTCTATTCTAGGGGAATTCCTTTTGGCCTCCTCAGGTACTGCCTTACATAGTGCATAGACATATGTGCAGGGAAACATTCCTACATGTAAAACAAGACAAAAAGCTAAAAAAAAAAATGTTCATATCAAGATCAAACTTGTCCCAACATAACCAGATGTGAATCTCAAGGGCACCAATTTATCAGAAATTGATGTTGAAGAACTTTAGCCGGTGAACTAAAAACAGCTCATTATCTGTTATTACTACAATTTCATTGAATAAAAAAACTGTGTCCATCCGTTTAGGTATTGCCCATGCCTGGCTGTTTTGGCAATGTTGCTGTGAGTTAAGTAAATAGTAACCATTTGTCCTTCTTCAGGAGAAGGTTGCTGATGCTCTCTGTCAAGAAGACTCAGAGAAAGCAGAGCAGCCTGACCTCTGGAAGCACACTCCCAGCGCGCTGCATGTTTCCCCCTTTATCAACTTTAGAACTGAAACTTCTTGGTCCCTCTGCCTTCCCAGCACCATCTCTGCTCCGAGGACTCGCCGCTCTGTGCTCTTGGTGCACACCGATCCCACGGCACGTCATGATTCCATGCCCACTTGTGACTCAGTTCCTTTCCTCCAAGTCTCAGGGCTCTCATTTTCTGAAAATAATAGTCTCCATTTTATTGACAGTCCTCCTTCGCACAATTATGAACCCATTTTTCTGCTCCTTTCCTCCCCACAATCTTAAGTACAGTGGAACACACCAAAATTCTTCTGATACATCTTCTTCCAGCTCCCCTGCTTGGTTGGGTCTCATTTATCTGCTTCCATGGCTTTCGAACCACTAATTCTCTCTCACTTGAACCTGCCTTTAAAACCTCCCTCATAGTGGCATTTTCTAAGGCTGTGCATCTTCACATGGGTGTACAAGGGTTCTCCTCTCACTTGTCTGATTTGATGTCTAAATCATAATCTCTGCCCAGAAAAAAAAAATCACAAAATACACACGACACTAAGACAGCTATTCATTGTTCATATTCCTAACTTCGTTGTATTGTACTCCCACAGGTTGCTAAAGCCAGAAACTAGGGGATCTTTCACCATCTACCTCCCACCAAACTTGAAATTGTAAATGTTCTCCAGTTTGAAATATATTAGAAATTGTCTCCTCTGCACCATTTATGACCTTCTTTTATTTCCTTGCCATCAAATGCCTTTAAAATGTGTTCTTGTCCTAGTTGGCTATTTCTCTACATTATTTCTCCCACTCTTTCCAGTGTTATATTTCTGTAATATAAATCTGATCCTTTAACCAATCTCTTCAGAAATCTCCAAGATTTCCCAGTGCCCTACAAAGCAAAAATTATTTGGAGTGGCGTTAGAGGATAATTATGTTCGCAACTACCCTTTCAGATTTATTTCCAAGTAAATCCTACCATGAAACTTATGCCTGAGCTGAATCTCTCACTTGACACATCAAGTAAGATGGTCAGCACAAATACATTTGAAGGACAACAGCTAGTTACAGTTTGGTTGACATAGTGTGTGTGTGTGTGTGTGTGTGTGTGTGTGTGTGTTTGTGTGTATGTGTGTGTGTGTGTTTGTATGTGTGCGTGTTGGTTGAACATTTTTGGGAAGAAACTCATGAAAGCTATTTTCACTTTGAAAAAAGAAGCCTGAACAACAATATTAGAAAGCTTTCTGAGGATATTCTGAGCCCTAATCAGAAGGAATAACACAATTTCAAGAGACAAATTTTACGGGAAGAGCTGCATTTTAGCCTGGTTTTTTTTTTCCTGATTATATATTTAGTATGTCTATATTTCTAAGCAATACTCTCACAGCTGAAATTATTTAAGGACTAAAGCTGAATAACTTGAGTAGCATGTGTGCATTAAATAAATTCAAGAACTTAGATTTCTTTTAACTGAGATATGTCTGTCTCCATTTTTACATGGTCAGTTCCCTGGGAAACATTAATCATATTGTACAGAAACTGATCTCTGTGCAGCTGATTTGAATTCTACCTTGCTTTATTCTGTATTTCTCCTGTGATTGCCATTTTAATGCTACCTCTCTGCTCTGGTCTGCCAATCCTTTGTCACACAATCAGTGGGACAGACGAGTTGGCCCCTTTCCACTGTCCTTATCTCTACATAATCCTATCACTGTCCGCAGCGAAGCACTAGCTCAAAAGAGCTCCCTGAGCCTATTCATTCAGTCCCTGATCATAAGTCTAAAGCTATTAAGATTCTTTAGAAAACAGTTGTTCCATTAGACATTGCCCCTGGTACCAAACAGCTGATGCTGGATATGGCCCTTTCTCCCATTAAATAGAATTAGATATGAGATCCTCTTAACGAGGCTGCTAATATTCTGTCTTTAAACCTCCCTCTTCCACTGCAGTCAATTAGCCATGCAATTGATGTTTGAAAGGAAATCATGTCAGGCATTGTCCTAACGGTGCCAGTCAACAGGAAAGACAAAATCTTCATTTTCGTGGCTGTTGTATTCTAGACCAGGAAGGAGGCAAACAAATACACAAAATAAAATATCAAACAACAAGGCAATGAAGAAAATGAAGCAGGGTGATATAGTGGCTATTTTAGATTGATTTGTGCTCAGTCTCGGAGAGAAGCAACTACATTCTTCTCTGAGATGCTTGATCTGTGCCCTGAATGATGAGAGGGCCATGAAAATATCTGAGGAAAAATAACATCCCTGGGAAGAGTTCTTTCAGTGGCTGTAAAGCAGCAATGAGCCCGGAATGCTAAGGAAAGGCGGATCAAAGCAGAGGTATTTCAAAAAAGGCTCAGATATAAGCATGGGATAAATTACTTGAAGTCTTATAAGCAGGGTACAGAGTTTAAAGTTTCTTCTATGTAAGGTGGGAAATATCTTAGAGATTTGAAGCATTACAATAACAGGTCTAATTTACATTTTGTAGTGATTACTTGGTGTGTCAGGATCGGGTTGTGGCTAGCGTCGGGAATAGGAGAGAAAATGAGGGAGGACAGCTAGGATGCTCTTAAAGTCTTGGAGTGAGAAGATGAGGTGGTTTGTACAAAGACAGCCTCGTGGTAGACGTGGATGTTGTGAAAATAGTTTGAATGGTGATAGACTAGAGGTGGGGAGAGAGAACAAATAATGAAAGAGAGGAACCAACCACTTCCAGGTCATTGTCTGCACAAAGTGACGTCATTAAAAGCTAGAAGAAGAACAGGCTGGGAGGTGGGAGCAAACAGACGTCTGTTTGGACTGTGTATGCTTTGAATTTTTGATATCCAGAGGAAATAGTATTATAGGCAGCAAATATAGACAGTTGTAGCTGTGTTTGGATCTAGGATGCCTTATGGCCTAGAAACAAAGTGAGCACATGCAAAGGAGATTTACAGAGAAAAGAGAAAACGGAGAGGGAAGGAAGAAGGCCTCCCTCCGATATCAGAGGTCAACACAGAAGGGACCAGGATCTGAGGAAGGAGGAGCAAGTCTCTACTGAGCTCCGACATCTATTTCCATTGCCAGTTTTATCCTCGCTCTAGACCAGCCAGTAAAATCTTCTTTCCAACGTTTCTGTTGGTAGGAATTCTAGAACTTGACTGGGAGCCTCTGGTCCAATGTGCTTGCTTATTCCAGGAACACAAATGTTTCTGACAACTTCCTTCATTTAAGCCATTGCTGCCTGTGCTGCAAACCACCCACCCACCATTTCTGAACTCAGCACACTGTTATCTGACTTTGGAATCTAGATGTTCAGGCTTTCCCCCATGGCACAAATCCTGTTGTACCATTTCTTTAGGGAGAATATACGTGTTTTCTTTTTGTTTCTAGGATTTTGAACCTGATTAAATTCTATCCCAGTAATCCAAAGTGCTTTATTAAGGTGGGTGTTTGGATAAAAAGCCAGGCGCTTGGCTTACTGGCACCCAAAAACACAATAAATTTTGTTTAGTGCATGAAGCTCATTTGTCTCACTTTAGAGTGTACATAGACACAGTCCCGGGGAAACCAAGTGCATTAGTGGCTCAATATGTGTGTGTGTGTGTGTGTGTGTGTGTGTGTGTGTGTTTCACCAACAAGATGTGAGCACTTGTTTGTGTGGATGTGTGTGTGTGTGTGTGTGTGTGTGTGTGTGTGTGTGTGTTTGAAGATTGCCCTTTTATTGGCTGGAAATCTCATACATACATACATACATACGTATGTATGTATATACATACACACACACACACACACACACACACACACACACGGAGGTTTTTTTTTTTCATTTTAAAGGTTATCCCTCTTCCCAGTTTCCCTTCCACAAACCCCCTATCTCCTCCTCCCCCCAGCCCCCACCCACCCACTCGTGCCTCAGTGCCCTAGCGTTCCCCTATCCTAGATCATCAAGCCTCCACAGGACCAAGTGGTTCCACTCCCAGTAATGCCTGACAAGGCCATCTTCTGCTACATATGCAGCTGGAGCCATGGGTCCCTCCATGTGTACTCTTTGGTTGGTGGTTCAGTCCCTGGGATCTTCGTAGGGTCTGGTTGGTTGATATTGTTGTTCTTCCTATGGGGTTGCAAACCCCTTCAGCTCCTACTGTCGTTGCCCTAAGGTCTCCATTGTGGTCCCCACACTGAGTCCAATGGTTAGCTTTGTACATATGCATTTGTATACAGAATGAGTTTTGATAAAATCTGCTCCCTAATCTCTCCCCTCCAATTCTTTCCCTATCCCTACCACCATTTTGGCCTCACTCCCAAGTTCAAATGTTCTTTGTTGTATTTGTTTCTTAAGACTTCTTAATTCACTTTATGTAAATGTATGTACATGTGGGGCATGGGTATGTCCATGAATGGCATGAGTCCCCCTATGTACATGTATGTCCATAAGGGGCATGAGTCCCTCTATGTACATGTACGCCCATGATGGGCATGGGTAGCCTCTCAAGAATGATTCTCCTAAAGAAAACTGATTCCCACCTCTCTAGCAGCCATCAACTGCCAATGGCTCTTCAGCAAAGGAAAGAACGTCATGAACTTGTCCCCCACAAATGCTGAGATTTTGGCTTGATCTTGAACATACCTTATGCATGAAGTCACAGCCACTATGAGCACTGTCCTTTCTGACAAAGACTGTCTCCCTGTCCTCTAATTTATCCCTTATAATGTTTTTGCCCTCTAGTCCACAAGAACCCCTGAACCTTGCAGAGAGAAGGTATAGTATAGATGTCCCATTTAATTCTGGTCACTCCACAGTCCCTTATTTTCTGTATGCTGATCAGTGTGAGTCTCTGGGTTAACTGCTATCTACTGTGCAAAGAAGCCTCCTTGAGGAGGGTTGAGATAGTTACTAATCTATGGGTATAAGGATAAGAATGTAGTGGGTAGTTTATTACCATGTTCATGTAGCCAAATAATAGTTTTAGGTTCTCACTTAGGGATTATAAACTAGACATCATGAGTATTGGCTCAGATATGAGACATCTTGTGAATAGGCCTCTCCATTTAATCTGAAACTACTTGGTTACTCCTATAACATTCGTGCCACCATTGTTCAAATGGGCTTATCTTGCCAGGCATTCAGGATTGTAACTTACAAGACTCACAGCTGGGTAAGCTGTTGACTTTTCTCCCTACATGCATTTCACCTGCCAGCACTATGAAAGCTAGTCAGTAGAGATGAAACTTTTTGAGTTAATACCAGCATGATTTCTCCATGTCCTATGACTTAAGTATATGATCTCTTCAGCAATAGTGTCTTAACATTAAGTTTGCACAGATGACCAAAAGCAATAGCAATGCCCTATAATGTTGGCAGAAGTCTATGGAACCCCACTGACCAATAATTTGAGAAAAGGTAAACCCTACCTAACACTGGGCTTTTTATTAGGTAGCCTATGGTGTTTGGGGAAGGCATTGTCACCTACTATAGGACATTGTCATTTAAATGTCTTTTATATGTGTTCATGTATATATTTTAGGAAACCTCTGGAGTAAAATGTTTCCACATGGCATTTTCAAAGTTCTTTAATGTTAGTTTTCCTTCTCCAGACCCAATGCTCTACCCGACTCCCCTAGCACCATCCCACTTGACACTTTCTGTTCAATCATTTCTCTTTGCCCATTCACACCACCTGTATTCTGTCCCCTTTCTCTTGAGATGCCCTCCCACACTCCCTTACTAGTTTCCTGCCCTTTATGAGTATTCTAATATAAACACACATATCTAAAGATTCAAAACTAGCACCCACACATGAAAGAGAACATGCCCCATTTGTCTTTCTAGGTCTAGGTTACCTCACTCAGAATGATTATTTACAGCTCCACCATTTGCCTAAAAATTTTGTAATTTCATTTTTATTTATATAGTTCATATTATTCTTATAGTCCATCGTGTAAATACACCACATTTTTATTATCTGCTAATCTGTTGATAGACATATAGGCTATTTCTGTTTTCTGTCTATTGTGAAGAGTTCAGCAGTGAACATGAGTGAGCAGGTATCTCTGTAGAGAGCGCAGAGTCCTTTGGGAAGATGGCCTGGAATGGAACAGCTGGATCATGTGGCAGATCTAGGTCTAGCTTTTGAAGATGCTCCACACTGACTTCCAAAGTAGCTGTACCAGTTTGGAGTCCCACAAGGGACGAGTAAGTGTTCCTCCTCCCCTGCATCCACACCAACATTTTCTATCTCTTTTACTCTTGGCCATTCTGTCTAGAGCAAGATGAAATATCGAAGTAGTTTTAATTTGTATGTCCCGATGGCTAGGGATGGTTCCAAAAGATATTTCTCAGCTATTTGTGTCTCTTCCTTTGGGAACTTTCTGTTCAGTTCTGTGCTTCAATTTTTAATTGGATTGTTTTCTTGGTATTTAGTTTTTTAAGTTCTTTGTGTATTCCAGACACCAACCCTCTGTCACATGTATAGCTGGCAAAGATATTTTCCTATTCTCTAGACTGCCACTTCCCTCAAATGACATCCTTTTCTGTATAGACACCTTTTAGTTTCATGGAATCCTAGTTGTTATTTGTTCCTCTTTGTGTCTATTCTACCACAGTGTGTTAGGTAAGCTCTTTCCTGTACCAGAGTTGAACCATATTCTGTTCTTTCTCCTATATCAGATTCAGAGTATCTGATTTGCTTGTTTGCTTGTGGCAAGATTTCTTTCTGAACCTGAAGCACTTGGGTTGAGCTGAACTGACTGGCTCATGAACTCCCAAGATCTGCCTGTCTCTGGCCCAAGTCCCCTAAGCTGGGTCATTAACTGACATGACCATGCCAGGCTACTTTGCTGGTGTTGGTGATTCAAGCAGGTCCTCTTGCCTCATGGCAGTCACAGTTACCAACTGAGGTGTCGTCCCAGAGCTCAACACTAAGATTTTCTATTCTCTCACACTTGGTAGTTAATACTTTTGTGTGAGAAAAATACACTGCTGATATAAATCTCTTCACACACACCCCACTTAATTCCTGCAACTTGGTGTAAAGTCATTGTTAAAACCATTGCTTATAGTTGATATCAACTAATCGTACTGTATTACGGCTCTTTGGTATGAATGCCCCACCTCTCTAACTGTCACCAGAAGGATAGTCACCTTGAAGTTGTGCCTAGAGCCACTAACATCACTGGTGCAATCCATCCACACGTCTTCCTCATTCTCCTCAAAGAATGGAGTTTACAAAGCAGAGTATCTAAAATTGACAATGGGAACCAGAGGAAAAATATATATTTTACATTGATATGCTTTACATCTATGAGAATGAACTTATGCTCCACTAAGGCTACTAAACATATGAAAGACACTGCTTTCCTCCCTTGCTCTGGAACTGAGTATATACAATAGCCCCAGGAGCCGGGCGGTGGTGGAACACGCCTTTAATCCCAGCACTTGAGAGGCAGATTTCTGAGTTCAAGGCCAGCCTGGTCTACAGAGTGAGTTCCAGGACAGCCAGGGCTACACAGAGAAACCCTGTCTTGGGGGGAAAAAATAGCCCCAGGAGAGGTTGGCATCAACACCTTCCTAAATCTATCACCTCTGTGCATTATACAGTGCCACATGTGCTGCCAATGAGGCAAATGTTTAAGATAAGATGTATTCAGATAATAGCAGAGGCTCTGCAGAAAGACATAGGCTGACTGAGAAAGTCACACAGTAACCAGCTCGCTGACATTCTATAGAAAAGATACCCAAGGAACAATTGGTTCCTTCAGGCAAGGGTAACACTTTTAACAAAGATGAAGAAGACAATTGTTCTTCAGAATACCTATGCTACAAAAACAGCATTTTAAAAATAAGAATGTTCCCTCATTATGTAATTTTGTTGTTGGAAACAACCTAAATATAAAAATCTTTTAATATGTACATAACGAAAGTCTTAGAATGGCATCTTTAAAACTTAAAAATAAGTCCTCTAATTGAGTATTTTCACTGGATTTAGAATCCAGTTCCTTAAAGTTTTTCTTAAACAGCAGTTTCTGATAAGTTGCAAGGACTGGTATTAGGATTAATACATACATGTTTACTTGTTGGATTTCAACATTTGCATTGTTGGCTGATGAATTTATAGCCTGAGGATGGGACGGAAAAGTGATTGCTATGACTTAGCAATGGTACCTTCTTCCATCCAGACATGCTTGTTCAGTGAGATTGCTCTTTCAGCTAAAGCCTTCCTCAAGAACAACATGGCCATGTATTGAGCTTTAAATCAAATCTCTGACCAAACTCAAAGTATTTAAACCAAGATTTGTTTTTAATTGATGAGGCACTTTTAATTAATTAAACTGTTCTTCCTAGACAGGTCACAGGTTATTTATTATGCCATTGACAAAATTAATTTCTATTTTTCCATTTGTTTTACAAAGCACATTTTTTAAACAGCAGACCATTACTGAGCATACAATTAAGATTATAATTATTATACTTGAGTGTTCAAAATGTTTTCATTTAATAGTACATGGTTGGAATGGGATTTGGTGATCACTGCTTTAGTAGAGTGAGTCTCCCATTCCTGTGGTCCCTTTCTCATCGTTGCATCTGCTCTTCCATGTCAGACTCCTCCACAGCCTTCTAAACTGGCTGACTCTCCACCCCCACCCCCACCTCAGTCTTTCCACTCTACCCTCAGACTTTCAGTCACAAAGAACAACAGACTTCCATTTGTCTGTCGATAACATCCTTATATATGTTCCACATGTCCCCTTTCCATTATCTTTGTGAATTCTGCTCCTCGAATGGGTTCTGACCCTTGACTCACTTTATAAGAAGAAAGGGGTACAAATGCCCTGTGCCAACTCCAGATCAAGATTTCAAGAAGGCCTAGTAGCTTCTGCTCTTGTACTTATGGGGATGCTAAAGTGTCAGGTAAACTGCTCTGGTACACTGCTAGTAAATATATACATATGGAGAAGCCACCAAGAGGAAGAGAACAAAGAGCCACCAGACAGCACATGACTCTTTCCCCCGCCCAATCACAGCCTGATATAATTTCAGCTGCATCTGAATAGGGTAGATCCAAAACCATTCAGCTGGACAGAGTCAGCCCACAATATTTTGAGAAAGAATAGCTATTTGGTATAGTATCTCAAACCGTAATAGGTTGGACTCCTCTCATGTATACTCAATCTTCTGGGAACCTATCTTGAGTATCAAGTAACTTTCCACTGAAGGGCATTTTGTCCCACACCCCATCGGGTGACATGTGCTTAGTCCTGCACAACCCACAGGACCGATGGAGAGAGCAGCTGTTCCCCTCGCTTCCCATCGTCTCCTTGCCCAGACCTCTGATCTCTTGAAGTTCATGCCATCTGGCCACCGGGGCCTCTAAATCGTGCTGCTGCCATCTGCTAATTTCTTAGCCAGTCTTCTTTACTCACTGATAACCTAACTCCGGCCACACAGTCTGCCGCTAATTTCTTCACCACGCTCTGTGCTTGCAGGAGTCACATGGATGACAACCTGTGTAAGCTTTCTCTCCTTGTCTAGCCATCCATCCATCTTCAGCTATCACTCCCCCTGTCGTCACGCTTTGGGATTTATAAACCAAGCCACTTCTGCAGTACGGATGTTACATTTTCATGCTCTCTGTTTACATGCACGGTTATCTATCTGCAACTATTCTTGAGCACACCAGGCTCTTGGATAAGCAAAGAATGTCACTGAAGATAATGACATAGGCTAAAACAGCTCATGTTTCAATTATTTCAAACACTGGATGGACAGTCAATGCTGCTCAGTCGCAGCACTTCCGACTTTAGGTCTCAACTCATTTTTTTTGCCTCCACTGTTTCATGCTCTCCTCCTCTTACTCTCCTCTTCCCTTCCCTCTCTCTTACTCACACTAAGGGCACTCCCTGCACTTTGAGATGAGGTTGATATTATATCTTCCCACCATTAGATCCACCAACCCATCTTCGTGCCTGTGGCAAGATTCATATTAGCAGCTTTTCCCTTGGGGCCAGCGCCCCTCGACAGTTCTTAGTCACAGTCCCCCTTGCCTCTCCGCAAGTTCTTTACCTGCCATTAGTATATCGTCTTAAACCAGTGTATCATCCACTTCACTGTAAGAGCAAGCTGTCAATCATTTCCACCCCCCCCCATGTCGTTCCTCTGCTCACTTCCAAACTAAAACTTCTCTTGTGTGTATAGAAACAATCCTTGGAAGCCTTCTTCAGATTCTAAACCTGACTTCCCTTCTTATTAGTCACAGACACCATTCTTGCTGAATCACCTACAGTCTCTTTATGTTGCCAAATCTAAAGTGTAATGAGTCTGTTCTCATCTTATTTTCCCCCCACAACGTTATATCTCACTGCTCCCTTAAATGAGAAATCTTATGCCTCGTCTGAATTCCTCCTTGACTTTCTCCTAAATCCAGTTCATCACGAGAACCCATCCTTTCTCACCGTAGATACCTACATCTCTTGCTTTTCTTTTCACGACTGCCCTGGCACACACTTGGAGCGTATCTCTCCCCAATGGAGGCAGAGCCTTCTAAATGCCATCTTCCCGTCTAGTGTCTCCAGAACAGACTGTCCTTTCAAACCATAAATCTGTTTCTATCACTCCACTAATAATAACAGCTCGTTGTTTGGAGTTATAATGAAATACAAAGGGTTTCATGACATGTAATATCCATCTCATGGGAGTATTAGATTAATATACATCTCCCTCACTGGGCACTTGTTAGAAATTAGAGAATACTCTATAGGAAGAAAAATCACAGAACTTCTACCTTCTCTCAGCAATTGTGTCCCCCCTTTTTATCCCTGAGGGGTCCCATCTTACTCTAAGAGGGACAGAGAGAATTCCCATCCATAAGAAGGAAGCTGAGGCAGCACACGGGGCTTTCAGATGTCTTAAATTCTCTCAAAGGGCTTCTCCTCAGGCATAGTTGCCCTGGAAGTGGTGTGCGGTTCAGCTCTGCCTAGGTAAACAGAGGAGGTAGATTATTCCATGCTGATGGCAGTGAACGACATATCAGGAAGACTATTCGGCTATAGCTTTTCGACAGCAGGATCAACGCTATTGTGATTTCCATCTGCTAACTTCCAGTTACACTGGCCCTCTCCCACTTCCCCGAACAGACAAGTTTCCTGGTGTATCCACAGTTGAGCATATCCACAGCTCCACTCCACCTGAAACAGTCTTCCACATGTTCCCCCTCACAACTGGCCCTTGATCTGCATGCCGTAGGTGGAGTGTCCTGATCTGAAAGTGGTCTTCTGCCTCTCAGCGTGACGACAGTGCTTCCTGGGTTCTGTTTTGGTCTCATTGTCAGCACCCCTTACAGTACTGACATTTTGAATGTGATGCCCAATTGCTTATGGTTCATCATTTCAATGGCCGAAATGAGGAACTAGAACCTGGCTCACTAGTGTGTATCCATAAAGTTTAAATCATAAGCCAGAATGAATCATTACATGGAAGTAGCTTGCTGGCTTGATGATTACAAAGTATTTGCTTCTGTTGATTTCTGTGTGAAACTTTTCCATTCCCATAATTGTTTTGTTCTCTCCGAGATGCTCTCTCTGGTTGTCCTGAAACTTGGAATGTGGAACAGCCTAGTCTTAAACTCAGAAAAGTCCTCCTGCTTCTGCTTCCTGAATATTGGACAAGACAGTGCTTTTAAACCCATAAAATAGACTTTCAAAAATGCAAATGCTCTAGACAGATGTCCATTTTAAGACTCCTTCCTTACTGAAGTTCATTGAAATGCAAAGTCTTTTGTTTGCCCAACTTCAGTGTGTGATGAGGTTTTATTTCCAAGTTTCTTTATTGCAAACTTACTTTAAAAAGAATGCTTCTTTGAGCTGGGAATGTAACTCTGTGGTCAAGCGCCTGCCTGGCATTCACAAAGCCCTAACTTTGATCTGCAGCACCTTAGCAACAAGAACTCTACCAGTTCGATTGATAGTATATATGCACATAAAATCCTTTCCAGTGGTGGGGATAGAGGGAGCACTTTGCTACTGAGCTGAATTCCCAACCCCACATAGACCTTTATAATAGAACTTTTTATAAAAGAAAGAACATCATAAATAAATTTATGGTGGATTTGAAAAGATAAAAATGTGTATCAATGAGATGGCTAAAGGACACATCCAAAATGAGACGTATTTTCTATCATGTCAGAGAACTGTATTTTTATCAAGTATATTTGCAAATATGTCACTTAGATATCTCTATACATATAGGCTCTTGATTCTCAAAAAATGTAATGAAACAAAAGTAAATTTAACATTAGCTGCTGAGATGGTGGAATCCTCTCCCTTCTGCTTATGTCCCTGCTATGAGTTACTCCAGATTGTGAAAAATAGTGGGCTTTCAGGCTGTGCCTTGCCCTGAGAGACTCCACTTAACCAGGGGCATCTGAGTCTGTTTTGAGACAAATACAGAGACAGGATGATAAAAGGGGACATAAATAGCACCTCGGTCTGCACCACTGAGGAGGCACAGACTAAGGAACCTAGTCCTAAAAGAAAAGTACCACCCTATAAATTTATCCAAATAGACGGAGACCATATCAGCACCTGGGTCTATATTATAACCAAAACCAAAATCAAACCAGCAGCAGCAGCAGCAGCAGCAGCAGCAGCAGCAGCAGCAGCAGCAGCAGCAGCAGCAGCAGCAACAACAACAACAACCAAAATCCTATCTGGAAAATCAGCCCCAAGAACTTGTCCAACACATGTCAACAAGGATCAAAGTAGCACCTTATCAGAAGGCTGCTTAACACTGCGGTGTCCCCTGACCACCAGGGGGATAGGTCGAGGGACAGACAGGCAGAGAAGGCACTGAGACTCATGCCCTGCTGCGAGTGCAGCCTACTTAAATAGATCCGTTTTAGTTTGTTTCCTATTGTTGTGGTAAGACACTGACTAAAACCAGCTTGGAGGAGGAAAGGGTTCATTACACCTTGCAGGTTACATCCTTCCTCGAAGGAAGCTAGGATAGGAGCTCAAGCAGGAACCTGGAGGCATGAACTGAAGCCGGGATCATGGAAGAGAGTTGCTTACCAGCTTGCCTCCCCTGCCTGGCTTAGCTAGTTTTCATATACAGCCCAGGTGCATCTACGCATGGGCAGCACCGCCCACGGTAGGCTAGTTCCTCCTGTAGCCATTAGCAAGTAAGAAAATGCTTCAGAGACTGGCCGTGGGCCACTCTTAAGCGGGGCAATTCTTAAGTTGTGATTTCCTCTTCCCAGGTGACTGTAGAAGCTAATGAAGGCTCTGTCCATCTGCTGGTCACACTGTCAAGAACTAGTGCTACCCTTTGCCTCTGTGGACTCCACAGTCCCAGCTTCTCCTCTGTGGGTCAACTGAACTACAGAACCCAACAGCTCTGACTTATGATCTCCACCAGGATTAACTATGTAACCCCTGCAGAGATTTTCCTTTTCATCCCTATCAGCTCTCTGCCTCTGTCTACAGCAAGGTCTCTCTCTCTCTCTCTCTCTCTCTCTCTCTCTCTCTCTCTCTCTCTCTCTCTCTCTTTCTCTCTCTCTCTCCCTTCCTCCCTCCCTCCCCCTGCATCCCCCACCCTCCCCTCCTCCCTCTCCTTTCTCCTCTCTCCCCTCCTCCCTCTCCCTCCTCCTCCCTCCCCCGCCCTCTTTCCTCCCCCCCCGCCCCCCCCCCCGCCCTCGCCCCCCAGTTTTTCGAGACCGGGTTTCTCTGTATAGCCCTGCCTGTCCTGGAACTCACTCTGCAGACCAGGCTAGCCTCAAACTCAGAAATCTGCCTGCCTCTGCCTCCCAAGTGCTGGGATTAAAGGCATGCACCACCACCTCTTTGTACTCTCTTAATTCTGCTTCAGACTCTTTTGGTAACCATTCTCTAACCTTCGTGCGCACGAGCACACGCAAATAATTGGGATCTAAGTTCCTATTATTAATTGAAATTGAAATTAAATAACATTACCAACAGTCAGCAATCAAGGGAAATCAGAAACTACTTGACAAATTGCAGCTAATGAAACTGATGTAACTTGCAGATTTACTGCTACTGAATACATTCTGATGTTTTGGGGAAAAAAATGTTTGTCTATATTTCGGACGTAACATCATAGCATGCTTACAACAGCCCCTACAATGCCCATATCCTAATGCGTGGAACCTGTGACTACGACACCTTATAAAAGGAATTCTTGAAGATGTGTTTACATTAAGGATCATAAGATGGGAAGGTCACCCTGGGTTGTCAGAGTAGATCCAATATGACCACAGAGGCTGTCTTAGTTAGGGTTTTACTGCTATAAGCAGGCACTATGACCAAGGCAAATCCTATAAAGGTCAACATTTAATTGGAACTGGCTTACAGGTTCAGAGATATTAGCTCATTATCATCAAGGCAGGAGGATCATGGCAGCATCCAGGCAGGCATAGTGCAGGTGGAGCTGAGAGTGCTACATCTTCATCTGAAGGCTGCTAGTGGAGGACTGACTTCCAGGTAGCTAGGTCTTAAGCTCATGCCCACAATGACACAATTACTCCAACAAGGCCACACCTCCTAATAGTGCCACTCCCCGGGCCAAGCATATACAAACCGTCTCAGAGACTTTGTAACCGAAAGAAGGAACAAGGCTGAAGAGAACAAGGGGGTGTGGAGACAGAAGAGGGCTTGAGTGGCTGGAAATCAGATACAACCGATGCCTGTAGCCTCTAGAAGCTGCAAGACAAAAGGCCACAGATTCTTCTCCCCTTGAACCTCCCGAAGGAATAAAGCACTGTCTGACTTTAGAAATTACCCCAGGAAGATTCATTTTAGACATCTTACTTCCATATCTGTAAGATAATAAACCTGTGTCATTTGAAGCCATTAAATGTGGGGTCATTTGTTACAGCATCATAGAAAGCTACTACAGAGGCATTAAGCAAATTTTATATAGTCCTTAGTACTTCGAATGTGTGTAGCCCTTCAGGGTCATCATTGTGGGAGTCAATTATCAGTGAACTGTAAGTAAATAGACTTTGCTGGCTAATGAGGCTTTTTTGGTTCAGAAGGTTGAATGAGCCAGTGTTTATTACCGGAACCTTCACAGGCACTGTAAATGACTTGATAAAGCCTGGATAAGATTAAATTAGAATATAGCTGTAAAACACCAAGTTTATACAATTAGTTTTACACATAAATAACTGTAAGAGCAACAAAAACTCATTTAAACTACTTCTCAGCTATGCTTTAGGCCAACTCAGGTTAGAAAGAATAGGGAGTTTGGACATTTGAAGAAGTGTTTTTTTGTGAGTCTTTTATGCACATGTGTGGGGGCGGGGCGGAGAGAGGAGATGAGTTTAAAGCCTCTACCAGAACAGGCTCCACAGGACTGATAGTCCCTCTATTTAAATGCCGGTTCCTGTTTTTTTCCCCCCTTAGCCATAAATGACCTTTCTTTCTACCTTTTGTCCATCTCTTCTCTTCCTTTCCTGTTCCCCTCCCCCTGCTCCCCCTGACAAGCCCTCCTCATCACATTATCTCAAATGACTGTTAGTTGAGGTCGGTGAGATGGTCCAAAGGGTAAAGATGGTTGTTGCCAAGACTCATGCTTGAGTTCGGCCCCCCAGGAGCCCGCATAGTAGGGAGACTCCAACTCCAAAAGGCTGTCCTCAGACTTCTAGACATACGCTGTAGCATGAATGTGCACAGGTGTACGTACACACAGACATGGACCTAGGCCAGCAATTAAACACATTAATGAAAAACATTTTATTTAAAAAGACCTTTCAACCTCTAATCAATCATCAAATACATCTTAATATGTTCAAAGATTGTCCATTATTCTTTAACATAACTGCTTTTTAGTTCTGCGCACAACTTTTTTTTTTTTTTTTTTTTTTTTTTTTTTTTTGGTTTTTTGGTTTTTTTCCGAGACAGGGTTTCTCTGTGTAGCCCAGGCTGTCCTGGAACTCACTCTGTAGACCAGGCTGGCCTTGAACTCAGAAATCCGCCTGCCTCTGCCTCCTAGAGTGCTGGGATTACAGGCATGCGCCACCACACCCGGCTACAACTAAACTTTTTATATCTATAAATCTTTTACATTTTCATAAAGCCTTACCTTCTAGCGTGCAGTCCTACGGTGTGTAAGGCCGTTCTGTTCTGAACCGCTTGGTGAGCTATGGAGGCTTTTAAGCAGTGGCTGCAAACGGCGCCTCCGCTGACAATGGCGTTTGCTTTCTTCCTTTTTCATCTCTAATTTCTTTGTTACTTCTTATTAAGTGTCACGCTGCATGTTTTACAGCTTGAGACTTGAGAAGTCTTAAGACTTTTTTTGTAAAAAAATTCTTTTAAATTCTTTGAGAACTAAATGCAATGTATTGTGATCAATCCATTTTGAATATTCATGCCTCACCACCAACTCCTCCCAGATCCACTCCACCTCTGTGCTAATTTTGTGGGGTTTTTTGTTTTGTTAAGTGAAGCCCAGTACTCTTGAGTATGGGCCTACGCTAAAGTCCATGCAACCAAGGTTTCGTTAAAGAAAACTGACTCTGTTTTTTCCAGCAGCTTTCTTGTGCCAATAGCTCTCCAGGTAGTAGTGCGGCTCCGTGCCCATCTCCCTGCAAAATCTGCTGGGATTTGTCTGCTTTTATTTTGTGCTTGTGGTCACAGCCACTGTGAGTTTATGTGAGTTCAGAAAACACTGTTCCTTGAAGTCATTCACCACTTCTGGCTTTCACAATCTTTCCATCCTCTCTCCCTCAAAGACTCTTCAGTCTTTCTTCTTCTTCTTTTTTTAAGTGATTTTAATTTTTTGTTTTGTTTTGTTTTGTTTTTTTTCGAGACAGCGTTTCTCTGTGTAGTCCTGGCTGTCCTGGAACTCACTCTGTAGACCAGGCTGGCCTCGAACTCAGAAATCCGCCTGCCTCTGCCTCCCAAGTGCTGGGATTACAGGCGTGCACCACCATGCCCAGCTTTAAAATATTTTATTAAGAACATTGCAATGAAGACATTAAAGGTTCATCTATATTCTGCCATACACACACACACACACACACACACACACACACACACACTATGACTAAGGGGATAAGGGGATATCACATTATTAAAACCTTTCCTCTTTCATTTTATAAATCTTATATTTTCTTTATTATTTTTTACACTCCATGCTTTATTCCTGACCCTCCCCCCGTCCACCCTTTGACTGTTCTGCATCCCATACCTCCTCCCCACCCCACTGTCTCCACATGGATGTCCCCACCTGCCCACCCCACCGGACTTCTAAATTTCCTGGGCCTCCCGTCTCTTGAGGGTTAGGTGCATCATCTCTGAATGAACACAGACCCGACAGTCCTCTACTGTGTGTGTGTTAGGGGACTCATATCAACTGGTGTATGCTGCCTGTTTGGTGGTCCAGTGCTTGAGAGATCTCTGGGGTCCAGATTAGTTGAGACTGCTGGTCCTCCTACAGGATTGCCCTTCTCCTCAGCTTCTTTCAGCCTTCCTTAATTCAACAACAGGGGTCAGCCACTACTGTCCATTGGTTGGGTGCAGATATCTGCATCTGACTTTTTCAGCTGTCCGTTGGGTCTTCCATAGTGCGGTCATGCTAGGTCCCTTTTTGTGAGCGCTCCATAGCCTCAGTAATAGTGTCAGGCCTTGGGACCTCCCCTTGAGCTGGATCCCACTTTGGGTCTGTAGCTGAATCTTCTTTTCTCAGGCTCCCATCACTATGCTTTCAAATCATAGTGCTTGTGGTCTTGTGTTTGTGCTTTGCTTTGCAGAAGCAAATCCCTGGCTGCCTTAGCTCCTGCTGACATGCCTTCAAAGCCACGACATACTGTATCTTCTTAAACGATAAGCTCAAACAGAAAAACCCTTATTGCTGTGGTCCGGTAGCTGATCACATGGATGAGAACGGTAACACACACATCGACACTGAACTTACAAGAGACGCTCATTTAACCAGGTGAACGTCTTCAGTCTTACGTTGGCTCTCACAATGTAGGTCCATCTTTTTTTTTTTTTTTTTTAAATCTATACACATTAGTTTGAACTGACAGAATATGAAAAAGAAAATTTAGCTTCCACAGGAGTTAGGAAATTGTTAATGCTCAATTAAACAGTACAGAGAACAATGAACAGGGTCTAAAATAAGGTTAAAACGTTTCCAGTGGTTCGATTTGGATGAGCCTAATCTCACTAATGAGGACTTTGAAAAGAAATGGTTTAGGTAGAAAACTTCCCAGTGAAATTATTCATTTTACTGTGATAAAGTTCAGTGGGTTCCTCCAGTGAGATCCCTTCAAACAGTATTCCAAGCATCGAGGGGAAGAGGCAATCGGCCCCCTCCGACTGCTGTGAAGACCTCCTCTATCTTCTCTGCAGTCCTCCTTGCAGGCCCCTCCTGGCATGTTTCCTTTAAGGGATTTTAATCACCTCCTCACAGGCATCACTTAGTGAAATTTTATCTTTCTCACAGATATTTTCCTCAGTGCTTTTCCTCTCAAATAAAAACCATTTCTCAAGTCACATCAATTTCCAAACGAACTTGCTATCCAAATGAACAGGATACGTACGGACACATTCCACGGAGAAATTCATAAACCTTTAAGCTGTGCATTACTAACCTCCTTTTCACTTTTTAATCTTACCACTGCCTATCTTGCAGTAGGGGGAATCGAACTGACTTCTGGGAGGACCTCTTAACTTAAGGAACATCTTCCAGGTTGTTGTTTGTGATCACGACTAGTATTGTAAGCAACTGTTCCAGTCTTTCACCTTGTTTGAAAGCAGGAACATCTAGGAACACAGAGTTAACACAGTACAATACCCAAGCCAGTAGAGAACTCATTGCTAAAACCAGAATAATACCAAATGGCTGTTATATTTAATTATTGGATAACTGGAGGAGTTTAGGCCTGGTTCTTCTTCTCAGCCCCGTGCTACCAGAAATAAGACTCAGACTCAAAATATATTTACAAATGCCTTGGCCATATAGTTAGGCTTATCTCTTGTTAGATCATAACTTAAATTTTCCCACTTATTTTATTTTACATGGTAATGTGGCTGTGCTCAGGTACCATGTGTCCATCTTGTCCCAACTTCCTGGGAGAATCTCCCAGGCTTGGCTCCATCCCAGAATCCTTTCTTCCTCCCGGATGTCCCACCTTCTATTCTACCCTTTCCTATTGGCTTAGGTTTTTAAATTGACAGGTCATGCATCCATACAATACACAAGGTATTCTCTACATTAATTGTTCTCACTGTGAGGGACCAAGTTTCTTTCTTTCTTTTTAAAATGTCTTTTATTCTTAGAAGGGTGTTTATGGATGGGCGTTTTGCGGCAGAGTATTTCTGTGTACAGCGTGAATGTATGGTGCTCACGGAGGCCAGAAGAGGGCAGTAGATCACCCGGAACAAGAGTTACAGATGGTGGTGCATCACCATAAGGGTGCTAGGAATGGGAACCATGTCCTCTGCAAGGGCGGCCAGTGCTCCTAACACCATTCTTGCTCTCTTTTAGGATAAAATCATTGGGTGGGGGGAGGGTAGACTTTTATTTATACAGTAACTTCCACTCAACGTTTGCTCTGTTCTCAGCACTGGTGATCTGATGGCAAAAAAGGAAAGGCAGCAATTACTCTTTCAGGACTACTGATGCTTAAATGTGATCGCTAAAGAGCAAACTACATGTCATTCTGGTGATAATACTAAAGAGAAATAAAGTGTAGAGGTGAGGCTAGAAAGTGGGTGTACAGAGTCTAGATGGGATGGTATGGAAGGGCCCATACAGAGAACTTTTAACTCAGAGGTTCTCAGCCTTCCTAATGCTGCCACCCACTAATACAGTCCCTCATGCTGTGGTGACCCCCCTAACCATACAATTACTTTGTTGCTACTTCATAATTTTACTACCGTTACGAATCATAAATATCTGTGTTTTCTGATGGTCTTAGACGACACCTGTGAAGGGGTCAATTGACCCCTCCTCCAAGAGGTCATGACCCAGAAGTTGAGAACCACTGTTTTAGACAAAAATATTTTTAAGTCATTGTATCCCTATAAAAGGAGAAGAAGGAATTGTGTGTGGTGGCACATCGCTTAATCCCATCATTTGAGAGGCCACGGGAGAACTGGTTTGTTTGTGAGATCACTTGGGCTACACAGAGAGTAGGCCGGCCAGGCCTATTTAGCAAGAACATACCTCAAAAAACAAACGAACAAACAAACAAACAAAAAAACCAAGAGGTGTTACATCATTCCTTAATTAGCAAGAACATACCTCAAAAACAAACAAACAAACAAACAAACAAACCAAGAAGCGTTACATCATTCCTTAAATGAGCCACTATTAGGTATAGTCCAGTAGTCTCACTGGAGCTACCTGCCACCTTATTGGAATTTAACATAAGCGTCATGACTGACCTGCACTGTGCCTTTAACTGTGGATGTAGGAGGAGCACACATCATGCTTAAACTAATGCCAGGGAGGGAGGGCAAAACCCAGCTGCTTTTCTAATTTCAACTCATACATGCAAACGAAAGCTAGATGATACCCTGAAATTATTGTGGTACAGAATTAGCCAAAGAAGTAACAGGAAACCTAAAGCAACTTGAAATAGAGCATGTAGAAGACATCTGTGAGAATTTAGGAAAGAGAGATCAAACATGTGAAGGGAGAGAAAGGCCTAGCGTAGCCTTCTGCAAACATCTGGGGAGGAAAGAAGCGGAACATGGCACACGTATGTTTGTAAGGCTCGGGGCCTTACGGGCTGAACTGTGCCCAGCCCTCAAGCTGAAATCCCTAACACATCGGAATGTGACCTTGTTTAGAAATCAGGTCATTGTAGACACCAGTCAACCAGGGAGTGGCCTTCCAGATCTTCAAGACCAGTGTCCTCATAAATAAGGGGAAAGTGTACACAGCAACACATAGAGAGGATATTTGAAAGCTGGACTCATACTGACACAAACCAAAGAAATGACTGGACTGAGGTGCCCTCAGAGGGTACTTTGTCCTGCCCTGGTTTATCTTCTGCCCCAAAAGGCTTCTGCAAGATGATTTTGAGACAAATAGGAAAAGTATTTTTCTTCCAAGAACGAGGTACTTAACGTCTGTATCAGTCTATGCTTGAGCTGCTGTAAATAGATCACACCTGTCTTTAATTATGTTGCATTTTTATTTCAGAAAACCACGTAAGATCCCAGTACCTAAGGTATCTAGAGGCTCTTGTGATCTGTGCCTGTAATATTAGAGACGGGTCTGTGAGAGTCACAGATGAAGAAACAGCCCTGTCTGACAGCAAGAGCTGCAAGGGAAGAGAGTCCCGGGCTTCAGCTATCTTTGTCCTACAGATCTCCATGGGCCTGGGATAAAGTCCAGGTCCTAATGAAACACACAGGGGTCAGGACGTATGCAGGACTCCTACTGCCTCCTCTTGGTGCAGAGAGCCCAATCAGGGAACCCGAGGCCAGCGAGCATGTGGGAACATCTCGGTCACTGTCTCCAGGAGGCTCATCCTCCACCGAGCTACCCCGCCCTTAGGTGGACTTTCAATGTTTGTGATCTCTGCACGTCTCTCTTCCTTGGCACAGCCGGAGTGCGGTGGACACAGCCTGGAGGGTCCGGCCCGACGGCTGCTGGGCTAAAAGCAAGCGCTGGCCGAGGGTGACCTTGCGGCCGCTGTCCGCGGGACCAGCTTTCCCGCCAGCCCCACAGGACAGCTTGATGCGCCCTGGGGACACGCCCGCGGACATCTACGTCCTCCCGCTCCACCGCCCCGCACGTGCTCGCCTGGGGCGTGCGCTGCCAAGCACGCTCAGGGCTGAGATTTTCTCCTGGGAGGCTCGGTCCCTGCAGCCCGGCAACTTCAACCCTGCCTCCGCCCCTCGGGCGACAGCCACCCAGCGGCACCGCTCCGGTCTGCACCGCTCGGGTCTGCAGGCGCACGGCCCCCGGCGGGGCTTATCCTCGCCGGCCGTGGGCAGGAGGCAGTGCTGCTCGCACTGAGCATGCTCGGCGGGGAGGGCGGGGCGCTCGGTCGCGCGTCGCCTGGGCGCTGCTCTGGACCGCTCGGCGCCTCCCAGCCCGCCCGTCCGTCCGCCCGCACGTTCGCTCGCTCGCAGCCGCGCCCGCCGCAGGCTCCGCCCCGCCCCGCCCCGCCCCCCGCTCGTCCCCGCCCCGCCCCGCCCCCCGCTGCTCGTCCCCGCCGCGGCCGCGCCGCCCGCAGCCGCAGCCGCTGCTCCTCCCCGGCGGCCGCCCCCCGCGGGTCCCTCCCTGGCTGCGGGAGACGCGGAGGTAGAGGGAGGACGCCGCCGAGCCGCGCCGCCCGCGCCCGAACCCTTCGCCTCGCCCTGCCGGTCCTCACGCTGTGGGAGGAACATGGGTGAGTGCTGCTCGCCGTCATCGCCTGATCTTATTTTTTTCCCCCTTCAGCGTGCTGCTGGGTGGCAATGCATTTCTCCTGTAAAGTTGCCGGGGTCCCCGGGTCCGCGAGGTGCCGGGCGGCGGCCCTCCCCGAGGAACGCGGGCGCACGCGGGCAGCCGGGCCGGCGGGGTCGCGCACGGGGTGGGGTCGGCGGCCGGCTCCGCGTTCGCCTCCCCTCCTCCATGCTTGCTTCCTGCCTGCCTGCCGGCGCCGGGCCGCGCGGGGCGTCCCCGGGCAGGGAGGCCGCCGCGCTGCAGGCTCGGTCCCACGGCGAGCCCGACCACTTGGCGGAACTTCCTTCCCGTGGGCGCGATCGCTCCCTCCCCAGCCTGCCGGCGCCCGCGCGGGGAGAGCCGGCAAGTAGTTTGGGAGGGCGATTGCCAGCCGAGTGCCGGAGCAGCCAGCCAGCCTCCAAGGTGGAGGTGACGGCTCGCCCGCCACCGTGGGCACCGCGAGGCTGGAGGGAGCCGCTTGCTGTTGAATTAGTGTTGGGAGACGACGGCGTGCACAGTTCCGGTCCTCAAGCGGTTTTCTCGATTTCTACTGTAGCTGGAAACTGTACTGTGTAACACATCGTTAAGGAATTTACGTGCTGGTTGTTCTGCCCCAGCTGCCCCTGCTTAAATCTGCATAATCTGATTCTAGTTCCATTGGATTTATAGTTAATCCTAAAAGAATGGATATTTCGATGCAAATGTTTTGTAAAACTGTTTATATCTGAACGTGAAATTCTCCTCAGATATTGCCTACCTGTGCATAATTACAGAAGCACCGGATACATTCTCTTCTGTTAATTAAGAGCGAAAAGTTTCCTTTGATAGTAACAACTTGGATCATCTGCCCAGTACACGTTCCCCAGTTTGCTTCTATTCCGTAATTTGCATCTATAGTAATTTCCCCTTTTAAAAACTGGCTTCTTCGGCGACTCTCCACTCGGACTTTGCCCACTCCTTCTGGGCAAGTTATTTACGAGTGTGGTCCTATCATCTGTCAGTACAGTGCTCAACCCTTAGAGTCAGGTCGTGGCAATACAGAACCCTCAAAGAAGAATCTGAATCCTAGAAAAGATGTGGTAATGTTTCCCGGAAGACCAAATGCTCTTAGCTTTGAGTCAGATCTCTGTCATTTAGAAGGAAGAGGACCGTTGGGGGAGAAGGAGGTGGTTTTAATGAAACAAAACAGAACAAAACACCTATGCCCGCTGAGTTTTATTTTCACTTGTTTGTTTTCCAAGTGAGTACTACTGGAAATTGGAACATTTATATAAAAAAAAAGGTAGCCCGTTTGTACATCCCTTTCTCTAGGAATAGAATTTTTAACCAGTACTAATCCAGATTACAGATTAAAATTTGCGTGTTTGCAGCAAATTTTTAGTTACATTTACAGGTTTGGTGTAGAAACAAGTCTCAGTTTTTTAAAGGTGAAATTTAGTTAAAACTCATTTTAACTAAATATTCAAAATATTGAATCAGTATTTTTTTTCAGTGGGGGGGATATCCAAGGTCTATTGTAGCAAGTTAGGGAATAAAAAGACCCAAGACAGATTAAATTACTTAATAATCTTGCAAATCTTGAATGCTGATGGTGATTTAAAAAGGGGGGGAGTCAAATACAAACTCCTTTTATTTTGAAGCTTCTCAGAAACTCTTCTTTATGGTCCCTTCTGTTAGCACTTGGGGTACCCTGTTAGAAGTTTTGTTGTTTTGTTTTAAATAGCACTCACATAATATCTAATGGAGTTATTTGTATATTTAGTTGTTTTGGGCATTTAACTTTATGTTCAAGAAGATGATAAGTTTTGTGACTTTTGTAGAAGTTTTCACGTAGTAGGTGTTTAGTAAAATTTGGCCCAGTTATTTTTTACACTGGCATGTACTTCCAGCTCTTGAACTTGAAAATGTAGGCCCTGAACAAACACGTGGATTGGTAGACAGGGAAGTATCGAAAATCTCTTGCTGTGATGCCTTTCATTAAAAACTGGGTAGTGTTGCAAGGTGTGGGTTTTGAAGACAACCTTAGGTATATAGTTATCTTTTATAATGCTATTTCAGTGATTGAGATGTTTTTATATGATCAGGAGGTATATAAAATAAAATATTGAAACTTTGGAAGATAATTTTATATCTGAGCCACTAAAGTTATGACAACTCCTAAGATAGACTAATTAATGGTGGGGGGATTATTTTTAACAGTCTTTTAAAGACATACATAAGGTGCATTTTATTTATTTTACATAGTATGTTTTGTTTTTGTTGTCTTGGATAGTGAACCCTAGAGCCTTATGCATGTTTGAGTCCCAGCTGGAACCCTTAAAAGGGTATTTTTATGGCAATGGTTTTTCTCCATAAGAAAATGAAGGATAATTTCTAGGTAACCTCACAAATCCCAGCTATTGCTTTACACGTGTATATTATTGCAATCCATTATTGATCAGAAATCCATCCTGTGGCGTGTACGGTGGGGAGGCAAGAGTGAGAGAGACAGACACACTGCGGGTTTCCTGTAATCTTCAAAACTGCATGAGCCACAAATAACAACACTAGAAATAAGTGTGTGAGTCGCAGGTGTGAAGGCACACATCTGTATTTCCTCCACAGTGGAGGAAAGGCTGAGGCAGGAGGATCAAGAGAATGGATGAGTTTGAAGCTAGCCTAGGCTGCCTGGCTGGCTTAAAAAGAAAAATTATCCTGTCTCAAACAGCAGCATAAAATCTCTATTCAATATGAAGAAGTCTGCAAATGATACAAAGTGTCTTTGCATATATTACAGAGATGTTGGGGATGCAGAGGTTTTAGAGAAATGTTATGTGAACCAAAGGTCAGTTAGGCTTCTGAATGGTAGAAATGAGACTGTCCACTGGAAAGAGGGGGATGGTGTAAGTTGAAAATAGATAGGGAAGGTTAGAGCCAGTTCTAGAAAAGTTTATAAAAGGCCTTGTTTAGTTAGAGAAAAATATAGAAACGTTGGGAGACAGAAGTGAAAAAGTATTAGCAGTCACCAAATAGTGGTAGGTCTGAAAGCCCGGCTGACGTTTGCACTTGTTGGGGGAGAGTCAACCGTTCAGTGTATTCATGGAGCAGAATGTTGCTGTTCTCTTACCTGATGGTGATGGTGATTTCCCAGGAGTGCCTTACTGCTCCTTTGACATTCCCTTCTCTTGTGTCTATGTCGTAGGATAGTATAATCAGATAGTTGTTTTTAAACTTTGTGGTATCTACTATTGGAGATTTTGGTTTAATGTTAGTTTTAGAGCGAAATCATCTAAACCAAAGTCCATTTTGATTATACATTTCTGATGTTTGAAATTCAGGTTTGAAATGTACCCAGTATCCCAGGTGGCTTATATTCATTCTGTCTATGGGTGATGTTTTTCTTTAGTTTTCAGATGGCAAAGTCTCCTTCACAAAGCAACTTAAGTGTTAAGAGAGTCAGTGTGTTAGCTTTACTGGGGCTGAGGTAGGGACTGCATTCAGATGGCAGAGGAATAGAATTTGTTCAGCGCATTTATTTATACAGGGTTGTTCCTTGAAGAATTCCTGGAATTAAGCCAGGAATGAGGACGGTGATGAAGAGGATGGTGATAGGGTGGGCTGCGAGCTCTGACCAGCTTATTTGTGAAGTTCAGAGTCCCTCTGGTGATGTTTTTTTTTAACCCCTCTTTTCTTTCCAGAATAACTTTAGATACCTAGATACCCGTTGTATAAACAGACAGACACATATCCTCCCAAAACAAAAACAAAAAACCAAAAAAAACGTGCTACAACTTTGTACCTACCAAATTATTAGACAACATTCTATGAAAAATTAATTGAAACTCATTTGAGTTCAAAGTTAAAATAAATATATAATTAATTGAGATTTAATTTTAGTGATTATCAGTTTGCTAATATGATTATATTGTGTATTCACTCACCTTATGGAAATAATAATTTCATGGACACACATAACAATATAGTAAAAAAGTGATGGTTTGCATATTTAAAATATCCATTTTAATATGTCTTGTCTAACTGCCTATCATTTAATTTTTTAATAATGGTTTTAATAACTCTCAGATTTTCTAAAAATTAATGAACACATCTCAGGGGCCAGTAGTATTCAGAACACCACTGAAGTAGTAATTATCTACTGTGGATGCCAGTTATCATGCTATACTTTGTAGAACTTAAAATTTAATCTTCTTAGCAGTTAATAGGGTGACATTCCCTATTTTACTGATTCGAAGAAGTAGTTTATCCAAGAGGATAAAACATTCTAAAAATCTTGATCTTTAAAGTGGTCGTTTTCAAATTTTAGCTTGCCTAAGAATCATCTGGAGAGCTTGTCAAAAGAAAATGACTGGCTGGAGAGATGGCTCAGCTGTTAAGAGCACTGGAAGGTCTTCCAGAGGTCCTGAGTTCAGTTCCTAGCAACCACATGGTGGCTCACAACCATCTGTAATGGGAATCCGATGCCCTCTTCTGGTGTGTCTGAAGACAGTGACAGTGTACCCAGATACATGAAATAAATAAATAAATCTTTAAAAAACAAACAAACAAAAAAAAACACCTTTTAAAAAGAAAAGAACATGAAATGACTGGGGTAGCTCCCAGTTCTGATTGAGTAGGTTTGCACAGTTAAGACAGTCTTAGGTAAGGGAGTATTGGGAATAACACCTCCACGAAGCACAGGTTGGCAGGCTTTTTCTGTAAAGGGCCAGATGGTAAATATTTTAGACTCTTAGGCCAGGAGGTAAAGTCAAGACTGTTAAACAGAAGAAATAAATCTATGACGAATGAAAACAAACAGCTGCAGTCCTTTGGCTGGATTCAAAACACGGTAACAGTGGTTGGACAGTTTGCGCAGTACAAGTTGTTTCAAAGCATCACGTGGCAATTATGGTTCTAAGTCACCGAATTATCAGAATGGATTGTAGATGTTCACCCGTTAATGCAGGGCTCTAATGAAATTTTGTGATTTTTGTCTTTGAAGCTCTTCACATAGGTATTGCCAGCTACCTATAATTTCTTTCTTGTCTTGAATATGCGGAGGGTTAAACCCAGGGTTCAATGGGCCTCTGTTCTTGATGGGCCTAGCTCTTGTATAGGACGAATCTGGAGAATCCTGTGTTGATCGCTCTCAGTTGGCCTTCAGATGAACTACTTTCAGTTGAAAACTCAGCTCTTAGTGAGCTCGTGGAAGGCTGCAACTGTAGTTTTAGCTTGAAAAATCTATGTTGTAGTAAATATTATTTGGGGGTTTCTACTCTACCTTAGATCATTTAGTTGCCAAATAAAAAACATAAAACATAAGACATAAAAAATAAGACATAAAACAAAACAAAACAAAAAAAACAGACATGAAACAGACGACATAAAACATGTATAATAGGCCTTAAAAGTGCTAGCGCTGGGCGGGTGTCAGCCCTCCGTGCTACCTGGTCTACTTCCCTGTGTGGAACCCCATGGTGATATGGAGATATGACTTGCCATGTTCCGTATGGGCTGTTCCTGCTCCAGCTGGCTGTCCCTCATTGCTGTGTTCTCACGATCTGCCTGCCTCATGGCCTCCTCTCTGCTCTCCGCCTTCATGGTCTCTGCCTCTGACCCCAAGACCCTGGAACCGAAGCCTCACCACCTCTCTTCTGCCCAGCTAGTCTCTGGTTAGTTTTATTGACCAATCCGGGATCACTTGGGAGGCAAGGTTACATAGCATCACTCGGTGTACATCCCTGGGGGCAGGCAGACCTTGGGGGCCAGTATTTAGCCTTCCAATGCATAGCAACGGATGAAACCTCAACAAATACACCTGCTAAGTTTTCTATGTTCGTGGAGATCTTGTTTAAGATGACTCCAGATGATGACACAGGGATTGCACACAATAGATCTGTTGATACTTCTGATTTGTCCAGATGACATTATTGTACTATAAATTTCTTGTACAAGCTTTACATTGAGATGCATTAGGAACATCAAAGATGTAGGGAAATCTAATTTTCAAAGCCATGAGCTTGGGGGGTCAGTTGTTTTCTTTTTTCCTTTGCTGTTTGTTGTGAGCATTTTTCTTTTTATAAAGTTCGGAACCTCTCCTTTGTCCTGATTTTTTTTTTTTAAATCAACTATAACCCTACAAATGCTGACCTACTGGGCTCCCATGTGGTGAGGCAAGTTGAGAGTTTTCAGTTTCTACTCTGATAGGGATAGACAGAACCGACCGTGGGCTGGTTAAATCTGTGAATGCAAGTCAAGTTCTGTGTGGCGGCCGCGTCAGAGGCTACACCGTAAGCGTCAGACATGGTGCGTTTGGAAAATATAGTTTCTAAGCTGGTTAAATCTGCCTCTTTATGCTCTTCACGGGTGTTTGCTGCCACTTCAGGATATGCAAGATTATATTTTTCTTAACTTGGAAAAGTCTCTTTCTAATCATTGTTCTATGGAAAAGCTTTACAGAACTAACTTCTTGAGCAGTTTGGAATTGACTTCTTGAAGACAGAACAAGCGAGCAAACAAAAACCAACAAGGGAAAACCAGTCACTTACGAGCCAGGGAAGAGCTTGCTGTTATTGTTCATTGTCTGTTGCTAGACTTACAAGCTCCTGAGCCCCCCCCCCCCATACCCTCACCTCCACCCCACCCCACCCCTAACCCCCGCACTCTGAGGTTTTAAGCTCTCAATCTTGTCAGGCAAGCAAGCACCTTGCTGCCTGAGCTCTTTCCTGTTGCACTTTCCTTGGGAATCACAGAGGAACATCTACTCACCCCAGATGGGCAGCCAGGACAGACCATAGTCTGATTTAGCCAACTCCAACTTGGTGAGACCAGTGAGTTTGTGGGGCTTTCATAGTGGGGGCTTACTTTCAGGTTGGGGAGCATGCATCCCTGCCAAGTTCCAACCCTTGTAGGATGGCCACAACATGGAAGCTGTACCACAGAGTCCTGATTTAAGTAAAACTTCTACTTCCTGTATACTCTCTGCCTCTCCCAAGATCACTTGCAGTGGGGGCTGGATGGTGAATCTCACGTGAGCATGTGAGGGTCCTCTGTTTCTGTCTTCATCCACTCCCTAGGGAGTCCCAATGACTCTAGTACCATAGTTAGTACATAGAGCTGGCTACCACTGTATCTATCATTCTGCTCTAGTTACCATAGCTACCAGGGGCAAAGCCCAAGATGGAATGCTGTTATGTCTCGGGACAAAGCTGCCATATGGCACCTCCCCAGACCCTAAAGGGCTATTCTTAAATAAGCTTGAGATTTTGCTGTGTTGCAGTCCAATATAATCAGCTCACCATGGGTAAGTGATTTTTCTTGCCTGCAAAAGAAGCGTGCTTCTTTAACTTTAGAAAGTTGAAGTTTAGAAACTTACTTTGGTTTGTGTCTTTGCATCTTTGTCTTCTTGAAGGAAATCTACTGTGACGAGATATTGTGTTATCTGTTTCATCATTTCAGTGATCGCTTCCCTGTGAGTTGACAATGTGATGAATGCCAAGAGTATACTGTATTTTTCTATTATAGCTACAGTGTTGTTAGTGTATGAGACAATGATTTGCCAACCACTCAGTGACACAGAATCTACAGAACACTTTACATTTCTTTTTTTTTTTTTTTTTTTTTTTTTTGGTTTTTTCGAGACAGGGTTTCTCTGTATAGTTCCGGCTGTCCTGGAACTCACTCTGTAGACCAGGCTGGCCTCGAACTCAGAAATCCGCCTGCCTCTGCCTCCCAAGTGCTGGGATTAAAGGCGTGCGCCACCAACACCCGGCCACTTTACATTTCTTAAAAGCAAGATATTTGCAGTTAATTGGTCCTTAACTTACAATGTAATTATATTGGTTTGCTGAAACTAACTCTGTTGTAAGTAGAAAATACAGTAAGTTAGTACTTCTAATCTAATTTATCTACAGTAAACCATAGTAATCCAGTAAACTATAAACTATCTCTTGTTTAGTTTTAGATCCATGGTACTGAAAATAAATGTTGTACTAAGGTTCATGGTTATGGGAACAGATCAAAATTCATATCTCCTCAGCACATATTTCTTTTGTAACATCCTCATTTAAAAAATATATAAATTGGGGTCTGTCTATAAACTTGATTTGACGTGCTGGTCAAAACAAACTGTTGACTTCTTAAATAGTCCAAAAGTGTGGTTCCATTGGGCCTGCATCCCTGCATGACAAAACTGATGAGTACTGAATGGAAAATTCTTCATTAAGGCTGGCACACATGTGTGCCATGAAACTCTAGTGTCAGGGATTCATTTAAGGAATTAAATTAATGCAAAATTATGAACTTTCCAACCTAACTTAAGTCTCACAGAGTTGACTATTTAGAGTTGACCCACGAAGGTCTGTGAAGTCATATTATGTGCTATTTCTAAGTTACAGAAGATTTAATCTCATTAAAATGGGGTATAGTTGAACTTATCACTTTAAGAAAATTAATAAGTTTAAAATTAAGAAGCTGTGAACATTAAATCATACAACTAGTCCATAATCTGCAATAGTTATAAGACACAGTTAAACGAATTTTCAGTTGACCAGAATGAAATAGGAACTAAGAGAAAGACAGAGTAGATTTATTTTCAGCTTTTCCCTAAACCATAGTATAGAGGTTGAAGAGAAGGCTCAGTGGTTAAGAGCCTGCTGCTCTTGGAGAAGACTCAGTTTAGTTCCCAGCACCCACATGGTGGTTCACAGAGATCAGTAACTGCCGTTATAGGGGATCCAATGATATTTCCTACTTCTGTGAGCACCAGGCATGCACATGGTACATATGTTCATGTAGGCAGAACGTACACATAAAATAAATCTTGAAATAGGAAGTGACATCTTTAATATAACCTTTGACAAGCTACTTGAATTTTTTTTTTTTTGTACCTATTTTATCTCTGGCCTAAAAATACTACTACTATTGACTAGAGAAGCTATGACTCACTATAATACAGGACCTCCAAGCTCAGGAGCCTAATGAGAGCTGTGTTATATCAGACCAAGTGCTGCTCCAGCCTTCCTGTATTATTGGCTTTAGAGATTAATTTTATTTTCTAGAGCAAATAATGGGATCATCAGAGTGCTATTATGTATAATATAATCTAATAGGACTATTAAATATTTTATTGTCTCTTAGAAAGCATTCACTAACATGAAGGCAACATAAAATTGTTACCTATACACAAGAACTACAAAACAATATTATGGTTATATTCCTTTTTATCTTTAAGTTATAGAAAAGACTTATAAAATTGTATAAAATAATCTCAAAAATAATAAATAACTACTGAGTTGTTTTTTTATTTGTGCTGGGATTTTTTTTTTTAATAAAACAAAGCAAACAGAATTCACGGCACTTTTACAAACTGTTGTTTTGAAAGCTGTGAGATATGTATACTGTCTTAGATATTCGGAAAGTAAGAACTTTGTCAGGTTGGACAAGGTATTCTCTGTAAGTCTTGAAAACAGTCCCGTGTCAAGATTCACTAGGTATCTGGTACCGATCATTATGAGCAAAGCAAAGTGACTGTGTGCCTCACGGGAGTGGCAGTGCCAGCCGACTTCATAAAACTGGAAAATAGGTTTGGCTTAAAATATAATTAGGGCAAATGTCGAATTTCATGTGAGCTGATTAATTTCCTTTTACCTGCAAAGATTCGTTTTTGGAAAGGTTACAGTGTTAGGCTGCAAGAGGGAGTCACACCGGTCCAATAAGACGCACTTCTGGTTTTAAACTGTTCAGGCTCTGTCACCAGGTCAGAACCAAGAGGAGAGCAGCAGAGTAGCCGCCACCAGAAAGCTACAAGACAAGTGGAGCAGACAGCCACGCCTCACTTTTGGAGAGGCTTAAAGTCTAACTGTAGCTAAGAATAATGCAAAGGAAATGGGTAAAAGGAAGAGAGAAGGTCCGAATTGAGTCCTCGGAAGAACCAGTTCAGCACCCAGCGCTGTTCCCACACGTGGTCGAGATCTGGGTTTCTTCCCTCCAATTGATTTTCTTTGTGAATTAAATATCTGTTAAAAGCTAGAGTCCTGTCATCCCTTTTGGTACAGTGGCAGAGGCTGCCCCCTGCCATAGTCCACTGCTTGTTTTGTGTTTAAATACACATGCAGGCACATAGACAGTTGTCACCTAGTACAGCTGCTTAATTTGGTTGGAAATCTCCCTTCTCTGGCGGCATCCACCTACAAAAAGCAACAAACAGAAATCTCTGGTTTTGTGCACAACTCTGATCTGCACAGAATGAGTTTCTCTGTTCAAAGTGTTAGCTGGCTGGACAGAAGGAAGGCCAGAACTTTGATTCATCCTCTGGTTGGCACCTATTCCCGGCTGATTTCTGACTTCACCTCGCTTGGCAGTGACCTCACAAAGACGCCCAGGTGGATGTTAATGTCCATGGTAGAATCACGTTTGTAAACCTTGGTCTTGTTTTCAGAAGTTAAGCCAACAAAGAGTCATGCCTACTATACTTACATAACCATGCAGTGGACATTGTTAGGACAGCAGATTAGAGTCTTGGAAGATGGCCGTAATTTCTTGCTCTGCAAAATTGTTGATAGCTTGCTATCCCCTCTGGGCGTTAGGAGCGACTTCTCTTGGATCGGAATACACCTGTGATTTGTTGTCAACCAGTAGAGTGCAGAATTCAGCAGAAGTGGTATTGTGGGACTTTCTTGTCCCTGTGATAAACCCGTGAAAGCTGCCCCTTGTGGCAGCAGCGCTCTGTCCGGAAGCCAGAGAAGTCTGAGCACTTCTAGACTGACATGGTGGGAGGAAGTGAGGCCTTGTGGAGAAGCGCCCGTGTCAGGACCCAGGCAAGCAGGTGCAGTGCTCGGACCCTTCCTGGCCATCATCAGCCCCCTAGGGAATGAGCCAGTGCAGGGTTGAGACCACGCCCCAGATCCAGCCTGCGGTCGCACTTTATAATCACCCCTGGTGACTCCACCCTGAGATTCCACCTCACACCAGTCAGAATGGCTAAGATTACAAACTCAGGAGACAACAGGTGCTGGCGAGGATGTGGAGAAAGAGGAACACTCCTCCATTGTTGGTGGGATTACAAGATGGTACAACCGCTCTGGAAATCAGTCTGGCGGTTCCTCAGAAAATTGGGCATGACACTTCCAGAGGACCCTGGCATACCACTCCTGGGCATATACCCAGAGGATTCCCCTGCATACAATAAAGACACATGCTTCACTATGTTCATAGAAGCCTTCTTTATAACAGCCAGAAGTTGGAAGGAGCCCAGATGTGTCCCTCAAAGGAGGAATGGATACAGAAAATGTGGTATATTTATACAATGGAATACTAATGAATTCATGCAATTTGTAGGCAAATGGTTAGATCTGGAAAATATCATCCTAAGTGAGTTAACCCAATCACAAAAGAATACACATGAAATGCAGTCACTGATAAGTGGATATTAATGAACCCAGAAGCTCTGAATATTCAAGGCACAATTAGCAAGTCAAAAGATTCCCAAGAAGAAGGAAGGAGAGGACCCCTGGCCTGAAAAGATTGGATCCAGTTATGTAGGAGAGTACCAGAACAGAGAAATGGTGTGTGTGGGGGGGGGGAGGGGGGAAGGACTTATGGGACATAGGGTGAGGGGGGAACCTCTCACCATATGGGGAAAGGGGAAAGCCTTTGGAATGTAAACAAAGAATATAGAATAAATAATTAAAAAAAAAAAAAAAGGTCTGAACCTTGTGGAGAAGATAAGCAATCCACAACGTGCACATGTGTATTCCTAGTTCATAGAGTCTATGTGCACGGTACAGTGGCCTTTGTGTCACATCAGTAGGTTTGGTGTGATTTATTGAACCGTGGTAACTGGAGCATTTCCTCAGAAACAGGTTGATAGTAAAGTTCATCAGAGAAGAGCATAAGTGCTTCCTGTGTTGCTCTGTAGCCTCACATGCAGAGAACTTGACAGGGCGTTTTTCTCATAAGCCCTGGTAACTGGACAGCAGAGTATTATTTCATTCAGTAGTAACACCAGCTTCCAAAACAGTGATACGAAGTTACCAGGAGATTAGCAGCAGTCATTCGTAACATGGGGTTGCTTATGTCTTGAAGTCTTGTATGTGCACTGCATACATGTGCACAGAGTAGGTCTAGGAAGATGCATGGGAAGTGCTAACAACACTAGTTCCTTCTGGGAAGAAACTGGAATATGCAAATGCAAGGCTCACCAAAATAAAAATAATTGTTGTATTGTGAAAATGGGGAGAGCTGTGTTGTGCTCATCTTCCTGTCTTTAGCACTGAGTACGGTGTTTAGTGGTTTGTGGGCATCATCTAGTTCATATTGGAGGAAACACAAGTTTGGTGTTATCGTCTTAATTTATTGATTGCCTTATCTATAACATTCTTGTCCTTTCTCACAAAGCTCTTCAGTTCTCATCTCAAGAAAGCTACCTATAGAACTGTATCTATCCATGCCCCATCAGGATAAAAACCAAGTATTTGTTAGAGGATGGGTGGATGGATGGATGGATGGGTGGTAGGTGGATGGGTGGATGGGTGGATGGGTGGGTGGATGGATGGATGGATGGATGATGGGTAGGTGGGTGGATGGATGGATGGATGGATGGGTGGATGGATGGGTGGGTGGATGGATGGATGGATGGATGGATGGATGGGTGGGTAGGTGGATGGATGGGTGGGTGGATGGGTGGATGGATGGATGGATGGATGGATGGGTGGGTGGGAGGGTGGGTGGATGGATGGATGGATGGATATTGTAGCACAACATAACTTATTGCTCAGGACTTTTTTATATCTTTTATTTAATTTTTAATGTATAGGGCGTTTGCCTACATATATGTCTTCACCACTTGGGTGTCTGGTGCCCGTATAGGTCAAGGGTGTCAGATCCCTGGACTGGAGTAACGGATGGTTATTAGCTGCCATGTGGTTCCTGCGTATTGAACCAGGATCCACCGGAAGAGCCGCCAGTGCTCCAACCACTAAGCTGTTTTCCCAGCCGCTGCTCGGATCTTTTCAATGCTTCAATCCCAGATCCTAGGTGCGTGGTGTGATTAAGAACCTGGTACTATCTGCACATGGAAGAGTGCACTGCAGAAGAGAAATCCCCAGCTTAGCACTCCAGAACGTTATGTAGGGTCCCAGACAATAAATGTGCATATATACCCTTATGTATGTATTATTACATAAGTCTCGTGAGAAGAAGAAACCATCTCTTGTGTATTTATTGCCTTAAAAGAGTTAAAAACAAATCTCCAGAAAGAGGAAGGCATTATACAATTATGGAACATCTCCTGAGTGGGAGACTTATTTTTCTTACTTTTATTGTACCTTACTTTTTTGCTCAGATAATTATCATGGTACAGAAATGCCATGAAGTCTAGGGGAAATTATTTCTCACAAAGAGTAAATTTTTTAGGTAGGTGTGTGTGTGTGTGTGTGTGTGTGTGTGTGTGGTGTAGTAGGAGGAGGAGGAGGAAGAGGAGGAGGAGGAGGAGGAGGAGGAGGAATGCATATGTGTACATGTGCTTATAGAAGTCACCCCTAGCACCATGCTCAGAAACATTGAACATGCGCTTTGAGACAGGGTCTCCCTTCTTTCTGGAGTTCACCAGTTAGGCCAGAGCCTCTGGCCAGCTGTCCTGAGACCTTTCTGGCTCTGCCTCTCAGCTCTAGGATTGAAAGTACAAATAGCCTAACGTGTACATTGAATCTGAGGACTGAACTCATGTTCTCACAGTATGAGGTGAAGCTCATTGGCAAGCTGAGGTGTTTTCCCAGCTCAGCACCCAGTAAGTTAAACAGAATATTTACTGTTAAATTGTTGAGCAGTGGTAGAGCAGGGTAAGATAGACCCAAGAAAGGGTATCCAGGGGAATGGAAAGAAGATTTTCAATGAAATATGCACTTTCTTTTAACCTTTCGGGTTGAGAGATCAGACCCAGAGCCCCCCCCCCACACACACACACACATGCACGCGCTAACACTAACTGTGCTCCTAGCCATGAGCCTTCTGAGTTACAGTTCATTAGGGTTTGTCCACAGCAAAGCTGACCTGTGATCACCTGACCTGTAAGAACAACCCCTGAAGAACCAGGCTGTGCTGGGGTGAGTGCCCAGAGACGTGCAGGAGGAAGGGAGGAACTTGGAGCCAGGGAAGCAGTCTGCAGGAACCCAAAGCACCACTGTGTGCAACAAAGGCAGAGACTCCAGCATATGTACTTAAAGGGATGCAAGGCACTGCAGAAGACTAACACACTGAAGCGTAGAGGAGTTATGGACTCCACCTTGCAGAACTGAGTTACAGGAGGAAGGGGCAGGGGCAGGGGCAGGGCAAGGAGAAGAGGAGGAGGAGGAAGAGGAGGAGGAGGAGGAGGAGGAGGAGGAGGAGGAGGAGGAGGAGGAGGAGGCGGCCACAGATGCAGGCATTCAACACTGGCCATGAGGTGAACTTGCATAGACAATGCATATTAGCTGACGCCCGAAGTAATCTGTTGTTGAGAGTTTATTATCTTGTTTTCAACATGTGATGTATCAGTGATTTAATCAGTCATGCCTTTCGTTTTCATGTAGACTTAAGGGTTTGTCTGGAGCTATTCTGTGGTTTTCCTCTGCTGTCAGACATGACCCAGAATGTGGGGCAGAACGTGGAGGCAGGATATCGGTTACACCTGAACCTTAAGTGCCGGAATCAACAATGCACCTTAAGCATGCGCTCGCTGCTGCTGAAGGAGTTGATGCTCGCAGCCTCAGTTTAAGTCTAAACCTCTGTGCTACATAACGCGAGGAGCTAAGTGGAATGTGAGAGTAAAGAAAACAATGGAGCTTCGGTGGGGCACGGGGCGATAGAGTAAACTACTGGGACCTTGTTCTGGAAGAATCCCCATGAGAGCATGCTGGCATTTCAAGGTCGCAGGTGGCCTCACAGGCATCCTAGGAGTAAAGAACTGTAACAGGGTGGGTGTGGTTCAAGTGGTTGGTTTAGTTTACAATTCTGTAGTCTGAAAGCTAGCTTAGCTGTTTGTAGTTTGGAAGTCTGTCTCTTCTGTCTTGTCTCCTGGAACTTCTCCCCTGTGTAGAGGTCATTTCAGCAATTCACAGAGACTTGGAAATGGCAGGTTATATCCCGATAACGTTGCTTCAGTGTGCTCCATGGCTTCCTTTTAAAAATTTTAACACACTCTCAAGCTTCGTTCATTTATCTGCATTGATTTTTCTTCAGTGTCGTACTGGTTTTGTATCAACTTGACACCGGCTGGAGTTATCACAGAGAAAGGAACTTCAGGTGAGGAAATGCCTCCATGAGAACCAGCTGTGGGGCATTTTCTCAATTAGTGATCAAGCGGGGGAGGGCCCCTTGTGGGTGGTGCCATCCCTGGGCTGGTAGTCTTGGGTTCTATAAGAGCAAGCTGAGCGAGCCAGGGGAAGAAAGGCAGTAAGGAACATCCCTCCATGGCCTCTGCATCAGCTCCTGCTTCCTGACCTGCTTGAGTTCCAGTCCTGTCTTCCTTTAGTGATGAACAGCAGTGTGGAAGTGTAAGCTGAATAAACCCTTTCCTCCCCAACTGGCTTTTTAGTAATGATGTGTGTGCAGGAATAGAAACCCTAAGTCAGTGGTTTATAATAGCTTGGGCCACTATTTGATATAGAAGTATAGTAAATATTTTCATTTATAAGCCTGTGGAGAAGATATTAGCCCACTATTTATTTATTTATATTTTTGGTTTTTTGAGACAGGATTTCTCTGTATAGTCCTGGAACTCACTCTGTAGATCAGGTTGGCCTCAAACTCAGAAATCCGCCTGCTTCTGCCTCCCAAGTGCTGGGATCAAAGGCGTGCGCCACCACTGCCTGGCTTAGTCCAATATTTTTCTTGTTCAGTTCTTAAAACATTAAGGCTGGATCTTTCTGTGACTTGCTCTGTGATTAAATACAAAAGACAGTTATTAATATGTAATTTGTATCGTGCTGGATACTAAAGCCATATTTGACAGCTGTAAAACAGGAAACGGTTCTTGAGCTCTTTTGGTTGTATGTGAAGTAAAATTTAACGGCCCTGCTCTTACACGTTAATGTTTAGTGTTGAAGTCCCGAGGGTCAGTGACAGTCTTGGCCCTCAGCTTAGACACAACTGTGGGAAGACAGCAGTGTTTCTTCTTCAGCTGAAGTGGGCTCTGCCTTTCTGGATGAATGAGGCCTGGCTTGTAGCTCAGTGGCGGGGACAGAGCAGTTAGAGCAGCTTGACCTCAAAGCTCTCAGCATGACAAAGAAAGGGAGGGCCATTGCTCTGAATGTTTTTTGTAAGGAGATTGCTAAGAACCTTTTGTACCAGCTTTTGGAAATAACAGAGAAGCAACTCCACAGCGATTGAAGTCATTACTTTTTTCACAAGAAAAGTATTTCTTAGTCAAGGCAATTTACATCATAATTTGTAGGAACACGTAAGTAAAGGTGGTGGGGAAGTAAAGTCTGGTTGTCAGGATCTATTACGGTAAGGTATTTTTTTCCAAACCTTATTTTTAATGACGGCTCTTAAACACCTTAGTCTCCCTTGTAGCCCACCGCCCTCCAGAGGCAGTGGGGAAGCGGGCCCGTGTAGAAAGGTCCTTGGAGCAACTCCCATCAGTGTTTGGAGATCGGCAGTTCAGTCCGCAGGTTAGCAGGCAGGCACCTCGATCCACTTTCGAGTACTTCACAGATAGATCAGCAGTCCAGCTCAGTACAGTCGGGTGGTGACACGACCTAGCAGAGACAGCCTGGCCTCAGCCTCTGCTCGAAGTCAGAACTAACAGAGACACCAGGAGAAATTCTCAGCTGAGCCTTTCAGGACAGCGGAGATCAGCGAAGAAGCAAGACCCACGAGCGGCGCACAGCCGGCTGTACCAGCAAGCCAAGCTCGTCTCCATCACTCTGCGGAGTCCTGTCTACACCCTCCAGGCAGCACGTGGCCTCCGCGTGCCTCGCCCCCGCCCACGCATCCAATCAGCCCGAGTCCGAGGAGTCCCGACAAAGGAGCTCAGCTACACACTGAAAGGCGGACCAGCCCGTGCCTACTGTTAGCAAGGAAGCCTTCATCCCGTGACCTCTCTCGGGCTTGCTTTAGCAGAGCATCCCCTGTCCTGAGGCTGCTTCAGCAAAGCGCTTCTTCACGAGGCCGCCGTCGCCTCTCACACCTATGTCCACTTTAACGGAATGGCCCTCCCCATGTTTGCCCCAGCAAAGCACCCTCCGACCGACTTCCAAGGAACCCTTCATTTTCTACTTCAGATTACATTTCTCTTGGGAGAGTGATGTGAAAAAAAAAAAGTTCATCTAATAAAAATATATTAGTAGAATACAAAAGTACACAAAAGAATAAAATTAGGAAAGTGAAAAAATGGAAGATTAGAACTCTATGAATTTCCAAAAAAAATAGTTTTCTGAATCAGTTTATGCAGAAAGTTACTTACGTTTCAGAGTTGTCACTTGGCATGATGTTCAACTTTAGTCAAACTTCAAAATGTCGATTAACCTCACCCAAAGTCTTATTTTGTATAGAATCCTAGCCTTGAAGTGAAGGGGATAATTGATAGGAGGTAGCGATTAATTAAAGAGTGAAGGAGCTCTACCTGGAGAGAAATTACAGATGCGCTAGTTTCTGACTCCTGACTCCTGACAGAGCAGTCAGAGAAGACAGTGTATTTGGCCCCGTTTGAGCGCGCGGCCATCACGCTTGGCCTTGAGAGCTGGAGAAGCAGGGTGGGGTAAATGAATGTGAATGCTCAGCCCTGCCCTTCCCCACCTCCATAGCCCCGGCTGGCCTGGAACTCAAGGCTCATGGCCGCTGCCTTCCTCTCTTTCATGTGGGCCTAGACTCCAGCTCTTGGGTTAGCGCTACTCTCATTCATACTGAGTCTTAGTTAAACCTTTCTAGAGACACTCTCTAGACAAATCCTTGGGTCCAGATGATTTTAAATGCTTCCAAGTTGACAATCAAGATTAACCATTAAAGTGGATAAGTGGTGCGTGGCCACAGGGTTTTGGTGTTATTGCTGGCTGTAGACCATATCAGGTACAAACACATGCACATGAATAGGTATACATGTGCTACAACAATAAGTGAACCAACATTTAGAGTATAGTTTATGAACTTTAATTTGGACTTTTCATTAAGTGAAGCAGCTCGTTAACTTTTTATTCAAACATTGTGAATATCCCTACTTCTTTTTTTTTTTTTGTTTGTTTGTTTTTGTTTTTTTTCGAGACAGGGTTTCTCTGTGTAGCCCTGGCTGTCCTGGAACTCACTCTGTTCGAACTCAGAAATCTGCCTGCCTCTGCCTCCCAAAGCTCTGGGATCAAAGGCGTGCACCACCACTGCCCGGCTATATCCCTACTTCTTAAATAGTATCTAAATTGTCCTCAAAGTATGCGCATATGCACTTTGAGTAGTAATTTTTGTTAAGGTATGTCTTTCCCATGTCATGTGTCTGTATGTGTGCTAACAATGTATTTATATTCCTGTTAGAGCATGGAACGTCTGTGGGACTATGTCATAAGAACTAAAATGGCTCACTCACTATCCTCTGTAATATTCCAGGTTCTTCTGTGACTCAATAATAGTAAATTATTACGTTTTAAATACTATTTTTAATTTCATAGGGGTGTGTGTTGTTTAAACTAGCTGACATTTTGCTAATAAGCATCTGTATAGAAAAAAGTGATTTTCTGCTCACTTTTGCAGCTTGCTATTATAGAAGTTCCTGCTCTACAGTTTGGTTACTTACCTCTCCCATCCTCAGACTCTTGGAGGATTGCAGTGGTGTTAGGAGTGTGTACTGGCTAGTTTTCTGTCAACCCGACACAAGCTAGAGTCATCAGAGAAGGAGGAATCTCAATTGAGAAAATGCCTGAAAAAAGATCAGGCTATAGGCAGGTCTGTAGGGCATTTTGTTAAGTAGCGATTGATGTCGCAGGGCCCAGCTCGCTGTGGGTAGTAGCGTCGTGCTGGGCTGGTGGTCCTGGCCTCACAAGGCAGCAGGCTGAGCAGGCCATGAGGAGCAAGCCAGGAAGCAGCACCCCTCCAGGCCCCTGCCTCAGCGCCTGCCTCCAGGTTCCTGCCCTGACGTCCTTTGATGCGGAACTATCTTGTTTTTAAAGATCATGTGGCGTTTTAAAAGAAGCTACTAAACATTTTGCTCAGCCCCCAACTCTACATCTCTGGGGACGCCTGTGTCATTAGAATGGCCATTCTGAGCAGCAAGATCTCGCTCAGGATTATTACTCTATCGAGTATGTGGTTTTCTCATTGGCTAAGTCATGTTCCGCCTCATGTGAAAGAGATATTTGGGAGGGAAATATTTTGCTTTTGATACTGTTTTCAAGCTGGGGTATAACTCAGTGTTAGAACATTTATTTATTTATTTAGTATATACGGGGCCTTGGGTTTGATTTCTGCAAAACAAAAATTTTAAAGAATACTTCCTTTTTTACTCAAGGGGATTACCCATTTTCTTTCTCATTTATAGGACCTTATCAGCAGAAGGAGGTTGAGAATTTTTTTTTTTTTTTTTTTTTTTTTTTTTTTTTGGTTTTTCGAGACAGGGTTTCTCTGTAGCCCGGGCTGTCCTGGAACTCATTCTGTAGACCAGGCTGGCCTCGAACTCAGAAATCCGCCTGCCTCTGCCTCCCAAGTGCTGGGATTACAGGCGTGCGCCACCATTGCCCGGCTGAGGTTGAGAAATTTTTGCTGAACAATTTCATCATGTAAATTATCAAATATGGAATTGGGGTTTACACCAACCATACTCACACAGCTTCCAGAAAGCTATCTAATTACTGACTGTTGTGTCACATATTGAAAAGTTACAGTGTCCCATCAGAAAAGGAAGGGTAAATGATGCTAGTAAGTACTTGTTATATAGTATTTATTATCAGAAATATAATGTAGTACCTTATGTTTTAAATTCAGAAGAAAGCAACAAGGTAAATTTGTATGGTGAGGATTCGCACCAGCGATTTCTTACCCCAAGAAATAAGCTGGGTGGTTGTGGAGTCCTGCAGGACACAGGCAGAGCAGCATGGAGGAGGACAGAAGCAGACAGTTCTCTGAGTTCATGGCCAGCCTGGTCTACAGAGTTCCAAGACAGCCCAGGCTGTTACACAGAGAAATCCTGTCTTAGAAAGTAGAAACAAACAAACAAACAAAAAGACCACAAAAGAGGCTGAAGCGGCCTGTGCACCCCTCTAACTCGATGGCCAGCCTTGAACCTGGCTCACGATTGTCAAGGCTAGAGTCTGGAACTCCTCGGCTCCCGGTAGGCGGGGCCTGCAGTGCACAGCACTGCGCCTGGCTCTTCTCAGGATATTAACCTCATCAGTTATTCCTGTCCCGGGAGCGAGGGGGATGAAGGCGGCTGCCAGGCGAGGAGGCTGGAGGTGTCACCGTGATAGATAATGCTCCATTAGGAAGCTCGAGGCCAGTAGGAAAAAAGCTGTTGGCCTGATCATTTTATTTTCCAATATGTGCTTGTAGAATTGAGAGATAACTCACGTGTACTCGGATGTACAGTTTTAAAACCACTACTAGGTGAGTTTTGACAAATGTGTTCATGTCGTCGCTACTTAAATCATGATGTGAAACATTTTAACCCTGTTGTATAAATGGATTCACAATAAGATTTCTTTTAAGTATTGACCTTAATTTATTTAAAGTGCTGAAATCTAGCTTAGCCTCAGCTCCTTCTGGAACAGTAGTAGACTGTTCCAGTACTTCTGGAACAGACCAGGCTGGCCTAGAACTCAGATCCATCTCCCTCTGCTTCCCAAGGCATGCACCACTCCACCTGGCCTTAATTTAGTTACTTTATGTCTTCAGATGCTTAAGTCACTAACATGATATGTAGTGTGACACGTCTCAACAGAGCAACCCAAGATGCTTCAGAGGATGACTCCGTGTTTGAGTGCTTACTGCTCTCGCAGAGGACCTGAGTTCAGTTCCCAGCACCTACATCTAGTGCCTCCCACCGCCTGTCACTCCAGTTCCCAGAGGTCTGACTCCCTGTGCTGGCCTTAGCAGCATCCCAGACTACATGCACACACCAGCATATACTTAAAAGTAAAATAAATATTAAAAAGCTCAAACCCCCGCCAGGCAGTGGTGGTACATGCCTTTAATCCCAGCACTTGGGAGGCAGAGGCAGGCGGATTTCTGAATTCGAGGCCAGCCTGGTCTATAAAGTGAGTTCCAGTGTAGCCAGGGCTACACAGAGAAACTCTGTCTTGAAAAAAACATAAACAAACAAAAAAGCTCAAACCCCCAAATTCTTAAATTTACCTTGTTGCTCTCTTCTGGATTTAAAACATAAGGTACTACGTTATATTTATGATAATATATACTATATAACAAGTACTTACTAGCATCATTTATCCTTTCCTTTTCTGATGGGACACTGTAACTTTTCAATATGTGACACAACAGTCAGTAATTAGATAGCTTTTTGGAAGCTGTGTGAGTATGTGTTAACAGTCGGGAAGGCTGTGAGATGGGGCATTTTTTAAAAAGGACCCTGTAGGGAGAAGATGTAAGCCTGGGCAGGGGTTGCCTCTTGGGTGATGATGAGCAGGGATGGTCTCTGAGGTGATGATGGGTAGGGATAGTCTCTGAGGTGATGATGATGGGCAAGGATGGCCTCTGAGGTGATGATGGCAGGGATGACCTCTGAGGTGATGATGATGGGCAAGGATGGCCTCTGAGGTAATGATGGCAGGGATGACCTCTGAGGTGATGATGATGGGCAGGGATGGTCTCTGTGGTAATGGTGGGAGAGATGGCCTCTGAGGTGATGATGTCAGGGATGACCTCTGAGGTAATGATGGGCAGTGATGGCCTCTGAAGTGATGATGGCAGGAATGACCTCTGAGGTGATAATGATGTCAGTGATGGCCTCTGAGGTGATGATGGCAGGGATGGCCTCTGAGGTGATGATGTCAGTGATGGCCTCTGAGGTAATGATGGGCAGGGATGGCCTCTAAGGTGATGATGGCAGGGATGACCTCTGAGGTAATGATGGGCAGGGATGGCCTCTGAGGTGATGATGGCATGGATGGTCTCTGAGGTGATGATGGCAGGGACGTGATGGTATGCACAATGGAACTTGATGAGAAGGATGATGTCAAGCATGTCAGTGAACATGAAATGAAAGGAAGTCAAGAGGACATAGATACCCGTGGCAGGTGTCTGTGGAGTTGGCAGCCAGGGATCTGCATAGAGCAGGTTGGTAGAATAATACATTTAGAGAGAAAGCAGTGTATTTAGTTTTGGATTACTTAGTTTGTTCTGATTGTAAAATATGTAGCAGACTGGATTGAAGGCAGAAACATTAATCTTTGTAGTCATGATCAGTTCAGTCAACAAATTAGTGTTTACAGTGTCCTGCACCGCTTTGTTTTGTAATTTTGAGCTATTTCTTTAAAACTTTTTACTGGGCAGACACAGTGGTGCATACCTTTAATCCTAGCACTGGGAGACAGAAGCAAGAGGATCTTTCTTATCTCAAGGCCAGCCTGGGCTACATAGTAAGGTGAAGGCTAGCCAGGGCTACTTAGACTTCAAACAAAAGAAAGCAAAAGCCCTGTTTTTGCTCAGTGTAGAGCTGTTATATCTGGAGACTTATTTTTAAAGTATTATTAGTACAATCTAATGCAACAACTTCAAGTACTGCGGAGTGTTGAGAGCAGTGGGAGGCCGGGTCAGCAGATCTGGGCGTTAGCCAGAGCAGCCGCTCCCAGGCTCTGGGTCTCAGCCACTTAGGGGTCGCAGATCAGATATTTAAATTATGATTTATAACAGTGGCAAACCTATAGTTATGAAATCGCAGTGAGAATACGTTTATGGTTGGGGATCACCACAGCATGAGGAACTGTATTAAAGAGTCATATCAGGAAAATTGAGAACCACTGGACTAGAGCTTGTTAACTTTTCTTTAACGTCTTGATATGTTTTAAGTTAATCTTTCCCATGGAGTACATCATCCTTCTCTTTAAAATAGGGATTCCATGTTTTTAGAATCACCATAATAAGCTTGCCGTATACAAAACTTGGTGAAAATGTATGCTCTTGGGCTAGAGACTTAGCCGAGTGGTGGAGGACTGAATAGGCCTTAGGTTGGATTCCACAGCGCAGTCATGCACATCCAAATACACTCACACACACACACACGGGGTGGAGGGGGCATACAAACAACTGTGTCTTATTTGGAAGTGAGATCTTATTAATGGTCTCAGTATTTTCTGTTTATAGCATATTGGTTTTCTTCCCTGAAAATGGTATAGTTACATAGTAGTCATGAGTTGAGAGAGACTGCTGATGTTTTAGTATACATTCGTCAGATTGTATTAGTATTACAGTCTTTACCAACTTATTTTATAAGTCTTAAAAAAGCTTTAAGCACGTTCATGATAGAGAGTAGGTTGTCATCATCTTATGTGTGTGGGTGTTTTGTCTGTCTGTCTGTATGTCTGTGTCCCATATGTGTTCCAAGAGCCTCTGGAGGCCAGAAGAGGGATTTAGATGCCCTGGGGCTGGAGTTACAGGCATGTGAGCTGCCATTGCTGGGAACCAAACCGGGGTCCTCTGCAGGAGCAGGCAGTGCTCTCAACTCTTTTTTTTTTTTTCTTTTTTCTTTTTTTTTTTTTAATTTTTATTTTCTATATTCTATGTTTACATTCCAAAGGCTTTCCCCTTTCCCAGTTACCCCCCACCATATGTCCCATAATTCCTCTCCCCCCCCATGCTATTCCCCACTCATTCCCCCCCCCCCCCCACGATTTCTCTGTTCTGGGTCTACAATACTGGATCCAATCTTTACAGGCCCAGGGTCCTCTCCTTTTTTTCTTCTTGAGAATGCAGTGCCATCTCTCCTGTCCTAGGAGAAACATCTTTTAAAAGCAGGGTACATTATACAAGTTCTACAAGAGGAAATGAACTTCACCTAAGGCTCATTTGTTGTGAACTGTGGTGGTTGTGCAGAATGAGCGTAGTCGTGGGTGTTTGAAAGTCCCTGTCACTCTGTGGAGACCCTGTCTCCCTCTTTAAACTGGAAGGAGCTGACTGTCTTTAATGTGTCTACTTTCTCACCAATAAATAGTTTGTCACTTAAAGGAGGAAAAAAAAAAAACCTAGCTATATTTGTTGTTGGTAAAAGTAAAATTAAACCTTTGGGAAACTTAAATCACATTTGATAAATTGATAGCTTCCCAATATTTAATATACTTGCTTAACAATAAGATTGGTGGCGGTGTGATACATTTAATAATTTGAAATAGTAAAGTCTGTGAGCACTGAGCATAACTCAGTGACTAATGCTTTTGAATGACAAATGCAGAAATATAAACAGCTTGTGTGCACAAAAGATTTAATGGGCAGGAGACAGACAGATTTTAATATAATAGTTGGAAGTGATCAGGGTATTGGTTCTGATTTCACAGCAGCTGTTGCCTGACCATACGATCACAGCATATCCAAGGTTATCTGAAAGGGGCGTAAAATACTAGCTCTTCAGCGGTTCATACAAGACACGGTCTCTTCTGCAACTACCCAGTCCAAATCACGCTCTGTAAAAGGCTGATGCGGTGACTCTGCCGTCCTCTGATGAGCCTTATGTGGAGCCTGTAAAGACAGAGCCACTCTTTGTAGTTCTGTTTTTTTTTTTTATACTACTATTTTTCATTTGAAGTGTGTGTTTAGATTACTTACAAAATAAAACCATAGTTCTTATTTTGTATTTTAAATAAAAATACTGTAAAAAAAAGTTCTTTGGTAAGTCCCAATAAAATTTCAAATTCTGAGATTCCTTGGTCTAGGGCAGTCAACTTAGAATTCAGGCACAGCGCATGACATCCTAACTCAGAATGTTTTGCTTTTTAAAGCAATCGGTAAATACTCTATGAAGCATTTTTCAAATGGTAGTGATAAAAAAGGTTTTGTATCCCATTTAACGTTATTTGAAACTGTTGAAACTTTTCTAAACGTTCATTTTTGTTTTCAGTCTTTACAAGGGTACAGAGCTAGTGAGTTACTGGTGGTAGCCTCTGAACCTGACAACCTCAGTTTAGTCCCTGAGAGACCTGTAGGGTAGAAGACTTCCCTCTTCAAGGCCACACAGGGGCCTGGCATGAGTATGCTTGTGCGTGTGTGCGCACACACATGTGCGCACACACACACATGTGCGCATACACACACACACACTTAATAAGCAAATGTAAAATAATAGAATAGAACTCAATGAATGTAAAATTAGAGAATAGAAGAAAAGTGGAAAAGCAAACATAATTTGTCAAAGTGCTTTCATGACTAAATTTTATGTGTATTTGGTTTCTTCAGTAAAGTATTACATTCATTGGAAAAGAGTCACAGATGATCTGTAACGTGTGATGTCTTATATATGGAGTTACTAGTTCATATTTGACTTAAAGGGACAGTTTTACTTTAAAAATCTGCAGTAACTCATCTGTGCTGCATCTTGGCCCCCTTGGAGTGTATTTGGAGGGTAATTCTGCCCAGTGGGGACTTTGCACAATAGTGGCAACTGTCTACCTTCTACCGTGATTCATTCGAATATCGAGGGGTCTGATTCTCTCTCTCTCTCTATCAACAGATAATCTCAGTGACGCTTTAAAGAAGCTGACGATACCAGCTGCTGACAGGACAGAGGGCAGCTTGGAAGGATGCTTGGATTGTCTGCTTCAAGCCTTGGCTCAGAATAGTAAGTTTCGTTGTTTATTCAGATTTCCAGACCAAGAACGGATCAAGTCAGCATTGTTTAGAAGTCGGTATATAGCCTGGCACATAGCTTGTATTCCCATGGTTTGTATTCTTTTGACTCTCTTTCTTGAATGCTGAAATTGTTTGCAGTGTTCTGTCCGCCTACCCACCCTCCACCCGAAAGCACTCAACACTCAACTGATAGGCAAAGAAAAGAAAAGTTGATTGGTCATGGTGACGTTTATACCAGCTCCACAGAGGAGCCATTATGGCTTTTTCCCTTCGACACCTACATTCGTGCTTTTATAACAGCAAAACACAAGAGACTAAACTGTTTCTGTGTGAGGAGGAGACAGGAGAAACTAGGGGACTCGGAATGCTTAACATTGCTCTTCTTCGCACTTCTCTTTTAGCTTTTAAAAGAATCTTATTTTAAGATTATATATTTATGTATAGATTAAATTGGAAAGAACCATCAGCAGTCATAACAAGCATTTCTCAAAACCTAGGGCCAAGCTTGAAGTTCAGTGTCTAATAAATAACTCCAAGAGTCATCATGTAATTCTTCATTGACTGTCACAATACATTATTGCACTTGATATAACAGATTTCTACTCACTGATTTCTATATTATCATAGTGAGTGGATTTGACGTGAATGATTAAAATGATCTTTGGTTGTCTCCATAACCTACTTCATTGTACTATATTTGTATATGATTACTGTGTTCTCCTCATGGACTGTGTAGCCTTTGGAGAGTTCAGAGAAGCACATATTGTTACTGTTTCAATTTCAAGCACTTAGCGGTGATCTTTCTTTTTTACTGTAGTTTTTATTAAGTCGCCTAGAAGATATAAATCGATTACAGCCGTGCCCCTACCTCATCAAAAAGAGCACATTTTGAAGCTATCACCGTGACAAGAGCAACTGAGAGGGAGAAAGACTTGCCTTGGTTTCCTGTGTCAGTCCACCCTGGCAGGCTGTGGTAGGGCAGAGTTGTTCAGTGACTAGCAACCAGGAAGTAGAGAAAGGAAGGCACTGGGCACCTTTAAAGGAAAATATTAGTCAGGGTTCTCTAGAGTCACAACGTATGGGTCGTCTCTATAGAGTAAGGGAATTTGTTGATGACTTACAGTCTATAGTCCAACTCCCCAGCAATGGTCAGCAGAGGCTGGGAATGGAAGTCCAAGGATCTAGAAGTTACTCAGTCCCACGAGGCAAACAGGTGAAGAAGAGAGAGGGAATCCTCCTCCTTCCAATGTCCTTATGTAGGTCTCCAGCAGAAGGTATGGCCCAGATTAAAAATATATGCCACCATGCCTGGATCTGGACGTGCTTTGTCCCAGGCTGACCCTGAACTCAGAGAGCTTCTTGCCTCAGTCTCCTGGGATTAAAGGCGTGCACTATCTTGCCTGGGCCTAAGCTTTTCATGGCCACTATGCCTCAAGATCTCCATGCCAAGATCCAGGTGAGACACTTGTGTCTTCTAGCCTCAAGATCTCGATCACAGGTGAGCCTTCCAGTTCTGGATTGTAGTTCACTCCAAATATAGTCAAGCTGACAACCAGGAATAGCCACTACAACCTCTTTTAGCCAGTACTGACTCTAGAAGTTTTCACCATTTCCCCATAGCATTGAACCTGAGGCCCAGGCAGCATCCACACATGAGGCATTTCAGATTCATACTCTAAATTATCCTTTAAAGTTGAGTTTCAGTTAACCTTTCCTTTTGATATTGTAACTGTTTACAGAGGTTACTCAGTGAGAATATTTGTGCCGTGCTCAAGATGGTAAAGAAAAAAGAAAGGAGATGTCTCTTCTGTGCTGCCTCCACAGTAGGAGTGTGGCTCTTCGTGCTTAGTGAAAGGAGGAAAACTTCAAGTGCCCTCCCTGCTTGCTTTTCAGTAGCTGCTGGCCGATGGCTTGGGAAGTTCACGGCTGTAAAAGATCGCCATAGCCAGAGGAAGTTCTCTCGAATAGCCCTGGTCTAGAACTAGAAAGAACACGGTGACATGATTTTACAAGTGCTTCTGTAGGCAGCTTTCCATAATGGCGTACTTCTCTAAAGAAACTGAGGATCAGTCTTTGTTGAACAGTTGCTATAACCTTCCCTTGTTTCCCATTGGCAGTTCATTTTTTTGCTTTTTCTCTATGTTCATTTGGGGGAGGAAAAAGGAATTTTTAAAGGAAACCATTAGCTTTAGAAACTGAACGATATAAAGATGGTTTCCTTGGTAACAGGCGGAAAGCTGGAAAGCACGTGAGGCCAGGGTTGAGGAAGGGAAGCGGCTAAGGGGAGGAAAGGTGAAAGCCCTTGCTCTCCAGAAGCCATCTAGGAAAGGCTAGGGCAAGCAAGTGGGTTTTCTGGAGATGGCCCGCCTTTTTGCATGGTTGTGATGGGTGAGCTCTGAGATGCAGGGTGGTCCTCAGAGACTTCATCCCAGGATTGCTTCTCGCTGCTGATAAGCCTTTTCTGTCACGATTACATAGCCTAATGATTCTTGGGCATCAGCCCACCCTATTGGGCAGATTTCCTGCAGAATCAATGTGAAGATGTACTTTCATATAGTAATGCTATGTAGATGAACTGATGATTTCATAATTCCTGATAATGGTTTTATGGAATTACTAAATTGATGTAATATCAAGCCCCTAATAGAATAAAAACTACAAATGGAGGGAGCCCTGTAATCATGTGGCACAGGCTAATCTAGGATAAGAAAGCAGGCTTAGAGCAAATACTGTCAAGGAAAACATTCTCTCTAGGTTAAAAACAGTGTCATTATCTGGTAACAAGAGTTCATAAACCAGGAATGGGCAATGTATTGTAGGTGCAAGGACAGAAAAATAAATGATAGACTAGTTTATTCATAGGAAACTTCAAAACTAATAAGACATAAGGTAGATGATTTGTCTCTTGATGAAACTGTGCTAACTTGTGCCATAAAAATTATTGCTTTAAGCTTGTAATGAACTTACAGACCTAGAAGATAATGAATGCTTAGTCAGATACTAGTCTTAATAGAAAGACATGTAAACATTGCTGTTGTAATTCCTTAAACCTTATGACGTGAACTATTGCCTTAATTTCCTATGAACTTATTGAATGTAAGAATGTTTAGAAAATCATGTAATCAATTATCCTGTTGTAATGGTTCTGATAGTCATATGAGATAGTTTTTAAGAGAAGGTATAAATATTGAGAACAGAAAGAAAGGTTGTTGGAGCTTCTTTTTTCTGCTTCACCCAGAGTGAGTGAGTGGTTTTGTGTTGGTTTTGGTTTTGATGATGATGCATGCATGCCTGCCTGACTCTTTCTCTTTTCCTTCTCTTCTTTTCTTTTCTTTTTCTTTTCTCTTCTCTTCTCTTCTCTTCTCTTCTCTTCTCTTCTCTTCTCTTCTCTTCTCTTCTCTTCCTCTTCTCTTCTCTCCTCTCCTCTCCTCTCCTCTCCTCTCCTCTCCTCTCCTCTCCTCTCCTCTCCTCTCTTCCCCTCCCCCTCCCTTCCCCTCCCCTCCCCCTCCCCTCCCCTCTGCTGTCCTCCCCTCTCCTCTCCTCTCTTCCCCTCCCCCTCCCTTCCCCTCCCCTCCTCTCCTCTCCTCTCCTCTCCGGTTTATGAAGAGTCAACCAACTCTGAGCCTCTCACCTGGCCAGAGAAGGAGCCCTTGAACCAGAGAGAAAAAAGCCAAGTAACTAAAGATTTTTTTCTTAATTCCCTACTGCTGTCAGCAGGCCTTAATTACCATAAGCCAGTGGCCAAGTAAAAGTAAAAGGAAGAGAAACATAGATAGTAAGCAACTTTGGCCCCTACAATCACCAACGCCACCTATCACTGCCTACCTCAGTCTACCCTGTATGCCGGGCCGGTCACCCACACTTGTTAAAAGTTAAAGGTTCATCTGGGTTCTTTCCAGCTTCTGGCTATTATAAATAAGGTTGCTATGAACATAGTGGAGCATGTGTCCTTATTGCATGCTGGGGAATCTTCTGGGTATATGCCCAGGAGTGGTATAGCAGGGTCCTCCAGAAGTATCGGGTCCAGTTTTCTGAGGAATCGCCAGACTGATTTCCAGAGTGGTTGTACCAGCTTGCAGTCCCACCAGCAGTGGAGGAGTATTCCTCTTTCTCCACATCCTCACCAACACCTGCTGTCTCCTGAGTTTTTAATCTTAGCCATTCTGACTGGTGTGAGCTGAAATCTCAGGGTTGTTTTGATTTGCATTTCCCTGATGACTAAGGATGTTGAACATTTCTTAAGGTGTTTCTCAGCCATCTGAATTTCTTCAGGTGAAAATTCTTTGTTTAGCTCTGTACCCCATTTTTTTTTTTTTTTTTTTTTTTTTTTTTTGGTTTTTCGAGACAGGGTTTCTCTGTGTAGTCCTGGCTGTCCTGGAACTCACTCTGTAGACCAGGCTAGCCTCGAACTCAGAAATCCGCCTGCCTCTGCCTCCCAAGTGCTGGGATTACAGGCGTGCGCCACCACGCCCGGCTGTACCCCATTTTTTAATAGGCTTATTTGGTTCTCTGGGGTCTAACTTCTTTTTTTTTTGGGGGGGGGTCTAACTTCTTGAGTTTTTGTATATATTGTATATTAGCCCTCTGTCAGATGTAGGGTTGGTGAAGATCTTTTCCCAATTTGTTGGTTGCCGTTTTGTCCTTTTGACAATATCCTTTGCGTTACAGAAACTTTGGAATTTTATGAGGTCCCATTTGTCAATTCTTGAGGAATGGATACAGAAAATATGGTATATATACCCAATGGAGTACTATTCAGCCATTAGAAACAATGAATATATGAAATTCTTAGACAAATGGAGAGGACTGGAGAATATAATCCTAAGTGAGGTAACCCAGTCTCAAAAGAACACCTATGGTATGCACTCACTAATAAGCAGATATTAGCCTAGAAGCTTGGAATACCCAAAATACAATTCACATATCAAATGATGTCCAAGAAGAAGGAAGGTGTGGCCCCTGGGCCTGGAAAGGCTCAGTGCAGCAGTGTAGAGGAATACCAGGACAGGGAAGGGGGAAGGGGTAGATTGGGGAACAGGGGGAGGGAAGAGGGCTTATGGGACTTTCGGGGAGGGAGGGATCCAGGAACGGAGAAATCATTTGGAATGTAAATAAAGAATATATCTAATAAAAACATTCAAAAAAAAAAGAGTTAAAGGTTCAAGAAATATTGCCCTGTATGATTGTAGGATTAAATTAAAAACCTGTAGGTTGGCTTGTTTGAACTTATTTATTGAAAATAGTCTTAGAATGTGTAGCGCAGACTCTTGAGGTCATATATCTATAAAGTGTTTAACAAAACCACCAAAATAGGGTCTAAGGTCTTCCCAGGAAAATCGTGAAAAAGTGTTTCATTAGCAGTCTAAGGTAAAGCCTATAAATGTTTTCATGTCTAACACTGCTGAAAAAAAAAAATGATGTAGGAAGCAGTTCTTACAGATGTTCAGTATTTGGCTTAAAAGTTACATCTGTCATTGGAAAGCATATTGCTGAAGAAAATATAATCTTGAAGTATCTACACTGAGGCTTTGGAATATTTGAACTGCATATTATTTGAATACTATCTGAAGTTAGAATTTAAAAAATATTTTCAAATTATGATTTTTAATTAAAATATAATTACATCATTCTCTCTCTCTCTCCTTCCTCCGACTCTTCCCTTCCCACCCCCTGCTCTCTCACATTCGTTCCTAAATATATAGATAAAACAAGTCTTGTCTGTATGTTACTTGACTGTACATGATTTCAGGGCTGATCCCTAGGTGTTGGTTAATAATATGGAGGTTCTACTCTGGGGAGACTATTTCTCCTGCTTTCAGCATTCCTTAGTTGCCTCTGGTTCTGTCTGGGTTTAGGCACCTGTGCGCTTTTCCTTTTCCATGTTAGCATGCCTGTCAGTGTTGTCTTGTTCGGGTGTTGTTTGGGCAGCCATGTTGTTGAGACATCGTGGGTGTAGCATCGGTGACATTTCTAGGAGACACAGTCCTGCTTCTGTGGCTCTTGGAGTCTGTCTGCCCCGTCTTCCACTGTGCTCCCCGAGTTTTGGGTCGCAGGAGTTGTGTCCGTCAGTTGGGGCTGGGCATCACACCTTCATGTGTTTGTCACATCCTTATTGGTTGTGGTTTTCTATGATGGTGACCATCTATTGGAAGGAGAAGCTTCTTTTTTTGAGACATTAAAACTACACTTGTGATTATAAAAAGATGAAGTGATATAAGAATATGTTCTATGGGGGTGTGGTGAGGTGTGGGGGGAAGGGCGTGCCTCGGCGGGCAGGCCTATGCCAAGGCACCCCTTCCCCCTGAGGGACCAGCCACAAGGTTACCACTATAACCAAGGTATAGTATAGAATAGAGTTCATTGAGGGCATGGGAAGGGAGTTAAGAGCGTAGTAGAGGCAGAGAAAGGCAGAGAGAAGGAGAGAGTAGAGAAGTAGAGGCCGGCCATGAAGACGTGAAGAGAGGATGCTCTACGTTGACTTTACCCTGGCTATTTCATGCTACTGACATCAGCATTTTTTCTTAACCTCGATATATGGTTTTAATGTGGATTTCTTCTTGTTTGCTCCCGCCCTTCATTGGCATGAATTAGAATTATCAAATTTTTATTTTGTTTTTGGTTTTTTGGGTTTTTTTTTTTATTGGATATATTCTATATTTACATTTCATTTCCCTTTTTTTGTTTCCCCACCCCCCTAAGGTCCCACATGCCCTTTTCCCTCTCCCTGCTCCAGGCATGAATTAGAAGATTTGAATGCTCACTAGAATACATTTTGCTTAACTAAGCAAGTATTCTGTATAAATCTTTGATCTAAATTAATAACATTCACTCACACAAACGCTTTGATCTCACTTTTAAACCATTTTTAGTAAATATAGGAAGGCCACCAGCCAAGACATCAGGCTGTTCGTTCTGGTTCCCTTTGATTCTGCTTAGCCTACATGACTTTCAGCAAGTGTTTGCTGAGTTCTAGAATGGTTACACTGTTTCATTCTCACTTGGGAATTTAAAACAGTGAATAACCCGTGGTATCCAAACATTTTGGAGACTCAGTCAACTTGCAAGAGAAACTACTAGCTTAAAAATGCAGAGATGAGAAAAAATTAGCATTATATTCATATTTTTAAAAGTCCTGTTAATTTTATTTCATTTTAAAAGCATGATACTGGTACTTCTCTGCTGGGTTATAGAGGGGAAAGGGAGTGTTGTCATCTATGAAACAGTCTCGGCATGATCATAACTTGAACCCTTATCCTGGGCAGTTAAGATTGTCTTCATTTTTTGGTGGGTGTATGTGTGTGTGTGTTTTTAAATATCTCAGTCAGTTGCCTAATGATAAATAGCTCATAATAAAAAAAAAATCACAAAGTTGTTTGTTTAATATCTACCTTTGCTAGAAAACACAGATTTGTCTACATGAGTAAACAGTGTGTGGCTCTGTGTTGCTAACCTCACTGACTTGGTAAATTCTCTGGTTATTTGGTAGCACCTGTCCTGTAGCTCATTCTACCATTTTTTTTTTTTTTTGACTTCTACCCAGGCTATAATTCTAAGCACATGCTTTTGTGCACAAGTTCTTCATGTACTTCTCTAGATGTATGCCCTTTGTGTCTTCTTGGTCTTAGCCTATGGTATGCCTTTAGTAGTAGCAAGACTAGCTTTTATATAAGGCACTGAAACACCAGATGTATATATATCAAAAGCCCCACTAAATTTAGTCTTAATGAGTATAGACTTGCTGCTATATGAAGCAATGGGGGGGAAAGTATTGTTTAACTTTTTCATAGCATTATCTAAAATAGATTCACTCTTTTTTTTTTTTTTATCCCATTATGAAATGCAGAAATAGAAGCTATTTTCTGTGCAGGCTAAAATCAGTTGTTTACTTTTATTTATATTACATTTTTTAGTAGTTGTTTCCATGGTTCATTATATGTTTATAACTAATACTAATAATATACTTCAGGTTTTTACCAAAGAAACAGAGCATTTAAGAATCAATTCCCAGCAACCACATGGCAGCTCACAACTGTCTAAACTCCACTTCCAGGGAATCTGACAGCCTCAGACCCCAATCTGCATTTAAAACAAAACAGAACAAAACAAAAACATGTGAAAGAGGGCTAAAGAGATGACTCTATAAACCAAAGCACCCCTTGCACCTGCAAAGGACCCAGATTCAGTTCCCAGCATTCACAAGGGCCTCATAACCACCCCGAACTTCAGATTCCTGTGACCCCGAACTTCACATGTCCTGTTCCTCTGGCCTCTGTGGGCACCAGGCATGCACATGAACATACTCCAATGCAGGAAAAAACAAATAAGCTAAAGCAGTCAAGTAAAAAGACATTGGTAGTTCTGATGAAGTGAGTCTTTAAGACTTCCACCAAATGATAGTCTTTAAAACTCCAGACAGTTCAATTAGGAAATAAGATAAGCCAATTAATCATATCTAAAGTAGGAGATAGGTTTCACATTATTAGAGAAAAGGGAAACTAAGCATCTAAGTATAGCTTACTCAGTTAAAGACACTCTCTAGAGAGATTTTTTTTTTCCAAGACCACATAAGCTGCACAACGAGAATAGGAAACCATGTACCCAAGGGTGAGCGCACACACCATTTCATTTTTCTCTAGAAAGGAAGCTCCAAACTGGGTAGGACAGTTTTTAGACTTTTGTCTTAGGCTAGATTAGATTACTGGCTGTTTGAAAGTACACAGGAAACCAAGCCTAGCGGTGGTTCCAAGCTTGCTGTGGGTCCAGTTAAAGGCTGGAGGGGGAGGAGCTGCAGGCTGAAGACTCACCAGAACCCAGGAGCTCAAGACGAGCCCAGAAAGCATGCTAGGTCCTGTGACACCCTTCCCTGGCAAAGGAGGTGCACACATCCCATGTGCCGGTCAAGAGGACGGTTATCGGGAGAGAAGGAGTTCCTCGAAACTCTTGGATACTGTGAAAAAGAGGAAGCAAGAAGGAGACATTGAGTGTGTAGAGAAATAAGAAGAGCAGGAAATTGTAAGACGTGCCATATTAATTAGTTCTGTGTTACCGTGACCCTAATACCAGCCAGAGACAAAAGAGGAAAAGTTGATTTTTTGAATCAGGTTTCAGAAGGTTGGGTCCATCATGAGGAGGAGGAGGAGTGCGGTGATGTAAAGCGGTTTACATCATGAAAAGCCAAGCAGCCTGGAGGGGAGAGGAGGGGACGGGCGGGGAGGGGAGGGGCGGGGAGGGGAGGCACACTGGGCTATTTCTTTTCCTCCTCTTTTGTCCTGCCTCACTCCCACTTAGCCCATCAGGTGACTCAGGATGTGTCTTCTCACACTGGTTCTATTGTCTCTCGAAGCACCCTCTCAGACACCAGGGGATGTGTTCCCCTGAGCTTCCTTTGTCCTGGCAAAGTCAAGTTGTCAGTGAAGAGTGACACATACCCTGAGGACTGCTTTTGGTTTGGTTAGACGAGAGCTTATGAAAGAAAGTCTAGGTATTCATCTCAAGTCTTTACGCTCACTGTATGTAAGTTAGATGAAGTTACTCAGCGAATCAAGGTTTCTGCTGAGGTGTATAAAGAAGAAAGCAGAAAACAAACAAAACCCAAATATTCTAGTATTGAAATTTTCTTTTCCCCAGTAAAAACGATCTATGAAACAGTTACCAAAAACAACCAACCAACCCACTGTAACCTTTACTAATACCATTAAGTAAGCTTTTGGAAACCAAAAGGGAAAACTGAGACAGAAGCTTTAAAACCTAAGTGTGTGAACACCAGGAAGATGTAAAGTTAGGATTGACCAGAAGAAAGAAAAGAACGTGACAAGCACTAGAAATTTACAGAAAATTAAATGTGGCTGGAAATATGGGAAAGAACAGGTTGAAAACAAAGGCTAAAAAAGAATGAATCAGAGAGGAGATGATTAATGTCAAAGATATGTATTGTATCTGTCAGTGTATATGTAATTAGGGTCCTAAAGACAAAACAGTCAAAGAAAACAATGCATGCGATAAACTTCCTACAAATAAAGGAAGACTGGCCTCTATCAGAGGACTCAGCAGGTTCTTGTAAAAATTGACCTATCATGTCTTAGTGACCCACAGTAAAATTCTTAGGATTTTTCAGATTTTATTTTAATATTGCTCATTCCAGCACTGAGTTGCTGTTGGTATAGACTACATGTACAGTAGTCTACGGTTATGTGTTTGATTGAAGCTAACTGACATCTTTTGTCATGTATAAGGGTCTTCCTTATTAGCAGTTGCTGTTGGTTAAGGTACACGAATATGAAAGCTGTATAAGTAAAAACTCAGACCTTCTAGCGTGCTTACCACTCACACTGGCACTACAAGGAGCTGCTCCGTTCCCCCTCGCAGTCTCCGGCGTGTGCTTCTCCTGCTTGTCCTTCAGGAGCTGCCTCAGTGTTCAGTGCTGTGCCAGATCAGCTTGTCTGAAAGGCTGACCCTGGTAGGATCTTCTTACCTGTGCTCCAGTGACCCTTATATTACTTAGTAATGGCCCCCAACTAAACAGTGCTAATGCTTGCCATCTGGTTACGCTAAAGAGAGCCCACCAAGAACCCCCTTTAGATGAAAAGGGATGGGTTCTCGCTAAATGGAAAGCAAAATCTGTGCCGTTGTTACAAAGGTCTGTGGTAAACTAACAAACCTTTTTCTCCGATACACTGGAGAGAGACTTCTGCTAGTTGCACTGCTGTGCCTTAAACTAAGCTAGAGACTAAGCTAGAGTAGGTGATAAGAAATAGAAAGAACAGTAAAGTTGTGGGTGGAAACGTGAACAGAAACTGAGTTCTAGTGGATCAGAGTGTATTGTGCCAGATAGTGCTAAGCCTCGCTTTATCTTGCCAGGTAGGCCACATTTTATCTCATGACATCACGAGAAAGAGAGAGAGAGAGAGAGAGAGAGAGAGAGAGAATATGAATGAATATGAATGAATGAATGAATGAGAAATGAAGTTAGGTATTGTGAAAGAACAAGAGGGTGTTCACATTACCTTTTGGGTTAACTACTCTGTTTTATTATTGCTTATTGCTAATCTCTTAATTATAAGCTAAACTTCACCTTAGGTAAGTGTGTTATGAGGAAAGTAGCATATATTATATATTAATTTTAATATAAATGTATATACTGTATCAGAATGGCTGTTGTAGTAGTTCACATCTCATGTTAGGGTGGCCTTTATATTAACAATGGCCACAGTGTGCAAAAGTTGTGATGCTAGTTAGTCATATATGAAGGAGAAGTTACAGGTGTGTGTGTGTGTGTGTGTGTGTGTGTGTGGTGTAGTCTGGTACTGTCTATAATTTCAGACGTCTTACAGGTCTTAGAACTTAGACTTTTCACGTACGGAGAAGCTCCTGTAAGCACTATCTTATTGTGTCAGTTTGTTCTGTTCCAAGAAAATCTAGGTTTGTTAATTCATAAGTAGGTGACCAATACAAAGTGAATGTGATCTTTGTTGAGTGTGTGTGTGTGTGTGTGTGTGTATGTGTATGTGTAGGGGGCGTGTTCTGTTTCATTTTGTCTTGGCATTTCTTTTATTATTTGTTCTGCTTATTTATTTAGTTTTGGCTCTAGCAAGTGAGAAAGAGCAGAGGCAGGTAGGGAGATGGGGAGGATACAGAGAAGGACTTAGGGAGGGAGAATATATGGTCAAAATACATCGTGTGAAGAAAGCTTGTGTGAAGACTAAGCTGCATTTGCTGGGACTGTGAGACCTGCTCAGACGTGAGAGCTGCAGGTGCCAACATCTGAAGCTTGGAAGCTGCAACAGTGTCTGTTGCAAGTTAAGTGGGTTGAAAGTCTAGAACTTTCTCCAACTTGACTAGCTAGAGCAGTAGGCCTGTGGCTTTGAAACCTTGGAGCCATAAACCTCGAGTTTTCGCAGGCTTGGGATCATAAGATGCTGAAATATGAAAACCTGGCCATCAAGCCTCTGGTGCTGCTGAGGAGTGCAGGAAGCCTCTCACCCTTGCCTACTCGTGACTCCATCTTGATAAAATAGATGTCTCTCCACCACCATTGGTGGTGACATTGTTGTGGCGGCAGAATCAAGTAAACCCCAGAATCAAGGTGCCAGCAGGAATGGAGACTACTGACCTATCATATAGTCTTGATAATAGTACCTTGGCACTCAGGTGATGGAAGGCGAGTAGCTCAGAGGAAGAGTGTGTTCAGCACCCTGAACATGCTGTTTTAGTCCACTCACAAAGACTCATCCCTCTGGCTTTGTCTTTCCTTTCTTAAAATTTGCAACATAGTGTTACATTGTAGCCCAGGCTAGACTAGAACCACTATGTAACTCAAACTGGCCTCAATTGTAGGAGGAGCCTTTCTTGCCTCCGCCTCCTGAGAACTGGGATTGCAAGGAGATTACAGTTAGGGGGCACGGCACCTGGTTCTTTGTGGTTTAATAGCTTCTCCAAGGGCAATGCTCTCATGTTCAAAACATGAAAATCTGGGTCAAACACAATGCTTTTATTTTTTATTTATTAAATAATATTAAGTTTTAATATTAATAAATTTAAGTGTAAATAATATTAAAATTATTATTTATTAATGCTGTTATTTATTTTTATTTTGTTAGTCTGAGACAGGCTGCTTTAAACCAAAGACATTTACTTTGGCTCATCGTGCAAGGGTCTAAAGTCAAGGTGCTTCACATGGTGATGTCTCCTTGGACAAAGTCCTGAAGTGGACAGAGTGTCACGAGGCCGCACTTAGGGAACATGAACACCCCGTGCCTTTACTGGTGCTTTTACGGGCTGCCTAGTTTTATGTCAACGCAAACTGGAATCATTTTGGAAGACATAGCCTCAATTAAGCACCACCAGATTAGCCTATGGGCAAGCCTATGGTACATTTTCTTGATTGTTGATCAACGTGAGAGAGGCCCACTCACTGTGGGCAGTGCCATCTGCCTCAGTTCCTGCCTCTCGGTTCCTGCTGGGTTTCTACTCTGACTTCCTGTTTTTCTCCCTACATTGCATCTGCATCTAGCATTTTAATCAATAAAGGGAAAAAAAAAACCTTACCTAAGACAAATCTCTCAAAACAAAATACCAGGAGATTGTCTACTCTCTGGAATTATATTTTCTTTGGAGTTTTCAGCCAGAGCGCTACACAATGAACTTCTTGCATCTTCCCCATAAAACTAACATTGGCTTAAACTTTCTAATTAGTAATAATAAGCAGGGAGATGTCTGCTATATTTTAGTTTCTATTATTAATAGCAGTTTTAATGTGTCTGCATTAAATGCAACGCCTTGATTTTATGTAAAACTCGCTTTTCATTAAAAAAAAAATCAGTCTGAATAGAGTGGGTTTGAAAAAAAAAAAAAAATACTTTAAATGCTAAGTAGCCAAATCAGTTACTGTTAAAAATAGTAAAGGTCTACTGTTTTTATTTTAAGCTGATAAAATTATTGTTGAAAAGCACTAACAATAGGGGAACTTTTTCTTAAGGGAAAAAAGTAGAAAATTTATACTGAATGTAATAGTGAGGTTCAGATAATTTGCATGACCTTTATTAAAAAACAAATGCTGACTTCAGTTAGTACAAAACAATTACGATTGATAAGAATGTATTAGAGGAAATGTTTATCAATTAATTGGCCTAGGAAGCCTAGATTATGGTCTCAAATAGTAATATGTACCTACCAAAGACTTCAAAACTACATTAAATGATTAATTTTACGAGAAAATTCGTTAACAGGCTGGCCGCTTGGGAAGCAAAACTCGGACGTTTGACTACAGTGTGCTTATCCCGCGCCATTTCCAGGTGTGTGCTGGGCTTCAGGAAGCACCAAGACACTGCTCCGGGGTGAGAAAGCTGAAACTGGGGTTCCCTGCCTTCCAGGTCCCCAGTCGCCCCTGGAGAACCACACAGAGAAGTCAGGAACACAGTGTCCCGGGTCCACAGGCCCACAACAGACCCAGGACCAGAGGCTCCCAAACTCCTGGCCATCTAGGCCTGAGTCACATGGAGTGGGGGACCTGCAGACTGAGAACAGCTGGGGGACAGGGGACATGGGGAGCGTCGGCTTAGCCCAGTGGGGGTGATTGGCCTTTGCTTGGTGGAGGTTGAGGCTGGAAGCACAGAGGGGCCTTCTGTGGGTGGAGTACACTGTGGCTCCATGGTTAAATGACTTCTCCATGGCTCCCCATGGCAGATCTTCTTGAAAGAGACAGTCCGTGGTTCTAAACTGTTAATTATGTTCATCATGGAAAATGGATGCATACCATACCTACCAACTTCCCAGGGTGGACCTCAGATGAAATACCCTTTTCAGGGAGGAATGCCCGGGAAGGGAAGCTTATTTGGTGGGGAGCAGGGAGTCACCCAGGTCTCGGGTGTGTGTCCCTACCGAATCTCGGGTCTCAGGCCCACTCTACCTTACCCAGCTTCCGGCATGGTGTTACCGTCCCGCAGTGAGGTGACTCAGAAGGTAAGGGTGCTTGCTACCAGCGTTACTGTCTGGACTTTCATCTCCAGGACTACGTGGTGGGTGGAGGGACTCAGCTCCAGCAGTGTCCTTTGACTTCCACATCCATGCTCAAGGGGTGTGAACACACACGCATGCAATGCACACACACAAATAATGTAAATAAACATTTAAAATTCTCCAGCATTTACACGCCCAAGTTAAAAATACTTTCATAACTATAGTCATTCATGAGCCTTTAAAATAGACCTCTATGAATTAAGTACGAGTTTATATTCAACATTGTTGGTTATAATTTTTTCATGCTTTTAAAAATGTCACTTAACCTAGATTTTCATAATGAATTTGTAATATCTTCTGAGTTTAGGTATTTTGAGATTTAATAAATATGAATAGAAATCATAGATTAATTTAAAATTATTTAAGGTTCATAACATTCGCCCTTAAGAGGACTTTAATCTAGCTAGAAAAGCTGGTATTTAAAATAAACTATTCCCCTTTGGGGGGAAAAGAATTTGATCGTTGCCTTAATTAACACAAGGCTCTAGATTTTTCATTAAATAAAGCCAAAGGAAACGTTTCATCATAAACATATGTTTCATGCTAAGGCGATAAAAGCAAAGCCACTCCACCTCCCTTGTTCCTCATTTACTACAATTTTAATTTTCTTGAGTTATATATGTATGCAGACCGTATCCCCAACTGTAACATCGTTGGAATGGGGAAATAATGGGAACATTGAAGGTGCAGTAGAGAAAGAAATGAGCTTTGGAGCTGGGAATGATCGCACATGACGACTCCCAGCAGCCAGGAATCAGGCGGGGAAACTGAGTTGGAAGTGGGTCTACACTGTTATACCCAGGTCTTTTCTCCAAAGGAAAAGAAAAGCAAGTTAGCTCTTTCCCCAAAGTTGTCAGAGTGAAGGCAAGATTGCTATGAGATGGGAAGGATCCAAACTGACAGCTGCAGGAACACATCTTCACAGGGTTTCTCTGTGTAGTCCTGGCTGTCCTGGAATTCACTCTATAGACCAGGCTGACCTCGAACTCAAAAATCCGCCTGCCTCTGCCTCCCAAGTGCTGGGATTACAGGCATGCACCACCACACCCAGCTCAGAAGATACTTCTTTTGTGAAGTAGAATAGTATTTAATCTTATTCATTGCCACTTGAAAGGCAATGTCAGATTCTCTTGAGTTTTAAGGAAGCTAACTTTGGTGGAATGAAAGTCTTATTTCCTTTTTCTTATTCTGTTGTTATGGGCTGCCAGGGCCACGGGGCGAATACTTTGAGAATGTCTTGGGCTGCCCATCAATTATCCATGTCTAGAATAGAGCAGTCTGCTTCCTGAAAGTAGGTAGACCCATTCGAATATTAGGAAACAGTTCAAATACAGATGAGTTCATTATGTGCTACGGTGCTGAGGTCAAATGCTGAGCACATATTCTAAAGCTAGATTTAGAACATTTTTGTACTTTTTTTTGTGCCTTTATGAAGCAAATATGTACATCCGTAGCACCCCATTTTCAAGTTTCCTAGCACAATATTTGATGCAACAAAATAAATACTCTTTCTGTAAGAGGTTAAAAGTTGATTATTTGATATGGAAACTGATAGGTAAATGTAAAATTTATAATTTGTCACCAAAAATGCTACAATTGGTATTTGTTTAATACCTGGTGGAGGAACACTTATTAACTGCCATTAACATAAAATTAACTAAGATCAAAAGGGAATACCCATAAAAGAATCGAAGGCAATCAGAAATAATCTGACTTTTGTAGTTCAACTTAATAAAATTTTCAACTCTTTAGCCTTTGAATTTTTTTTAATTGTGTTACATAATGCTATGTAACATGTTGCTCTGTGTAACACAGAATGAATTAATTTTTACTCTTCTTATACTCTAAATGACTCTTACAGTGCACATAGTTCTACTAGTTGAACCAATGCTTTTGGTTCATGAACTTTTAAATTTTTTAATGTTACTTTATGTGTTATTATGTTAACCATGGATTCCTTCCCCATACAGTATAATGCAGCAATCTCTCCTCTGCCGGTCCCAGTCCCTCTGCTCCTCCTCTCCTGTCCGCATCTACCCCCTTTTGTCTCTTATTAGAAAAGAATGGTCTTCTAGAAAATAACAACAAAATACAACAAAACAAAATACAGCAAAATAAGACAAACCATCACATCCAAGTTGGACAAGACGAACAACACAAAAAGAAGAGCCCCAAGAGAAGGCACAGGAGTCAGAGACCCCGGTGCTCACTCACTGGGGGCCAAGCACTACCTGAAGCCGTGGGCATAGATGCAGAGGACCTGGTGCTCTGTGACCTCTGTGACTGCTGCTTCCGTCCCCACGAGCTCCTACGGCTTTGCTCAGTTGTTTTAGAGGGCCTTGTTCACCTAGTGATGGACTGCTCTTTTAATAACGTGGCTCTAGATTTTTGCTTAACAATCTAGTAGACATTACGTCACATGTGGGATTGGGCATTTGAAAGGGCAGCTAACTAAATTGTAAGTTAGCTCTCAAGTACTTAGTTATGAAAAAAAAGTTACTTAATTTTTTGATCATATAATGAAGCGGTTAATATAAACATCTGTTAAACTTACTTGCCTGCGTGAAAACTTATGTTTCTTATGTGGTTTACATGGGGATTTCCTGCATGGGCTCATATATTTGGAAGTGCTATCTGGGGAGGTGGCTGGCAGAGGTCACATGGCCAGGAGCAGGGTTTCAGAGGTCATTGCTTTGCCCCGTTTCCAGGTCACACTCTATTTCGTGCTTGTGATTGTAGAGGTGTGATCTGTTAGTTTCTTGATTCTGCCACCATGTCTGCATGTTGCTGCCACACCTCATCTATCTACATATTCCTCTGGACCACAAGGCCAAATAAACTACATTCCATAAGTTGCCTTTGGCTGTGGTATTTTATCAAAGCCCAGCAAAGTCAGTGTCCTGGACTGGTAGGTTCTGTTTCAGCATTCTCATGCATGTAACTATTTGGAGATATTGTTTATACACAACACCAGGCCCTGTGGCTGTAAAGATTCTGATTTAGTATTTCTCAGGTTAGGGCCTAGAATTTGCATTTCTAGTAAGTGTTAGGAGGATGCTAATCTGTGGATATCACAGTCACAAGATTAAGATGTAGACAGTTAGCTTTCTGTAGGTATGAAGGTGCAGCTGCATAGAGATCTATGTAAAACATTTTGTTCTGGACATTTCTGTCATTTGAGCATTTACAAATAAGTAAAAAGCCAGAGGCACCAGGGCTTGTAGTCCTGGCCCTGGGGAGGCAGAGACTGGCCACTTCCTCCTGGGCCTTGCTGGCTAGCCAGCCAGTCTAGACTGTTTGGCCAGCTCCAGGCCAGTGGCAGGCCCTTCTACAGACTAACACACATAAACCTGTGGATGGCACCCAATGAAGGGTGCCAGAGACCGTTCTGTGGCTTCGGTATGTGCGCCTGCACATAAGAACACACAGTACAAGGAATGGTGACGTTGGAATGGAGAGAAAAGTAAAGCAGTTAGAAGTGGGAGTGAGAGGAGGAAGGACGCACCACTGGACATAACAAGGAGGAGGAGGCGGCACAGGATTTTACTGAATCGGAGAATGGGGTCATGGATGTGACCATGGTGGCTGGAGGGCTGCCTCCTATCTCTGAAGTCCTGGGATTAGTTTGAAGCATCACACAAAGCAGTCCAGGTATGGAAACAAACTGTTTAGTGTCTTCTGAGACACTCGCGGCTTTGTTTGGCCACTGACCTCTTATCTCAGTATTACCTAACTACTCTGTTTTAAAGCAACTCACTAGCCCAGCCTCTTGTTAATAGACGTAGCCTTTATGAAAAGCATCATTTAAAGATGTTGAGTCACATTTATTGTGTGTGTTCACACAAGGGCCACAGCAAAGTGTGTGGAGGTGAAAGGAACCTCCTCCCGTCACATGGGTTCCAGCTCTTGAATTCAGGTTGTTTGTCAGGCGTGGCAGCAAATGCCTTCCCCCAGCCATCTCGAGCTAGCTCCCTCATCACCAACAACCCAAAACCACCTTTCTTGTTGCCTTTGAAACAACACCTCTCATTTATGCTCACTGAATAGCAAAGACAAACCTGGAATCCCTGGTCCGCCTGCTTCCAGCTCCTGGTGCTGTCACACCTGGTTTTAAAAACATTTTTAATTGTTAATCTTCTTTCTTGTAGTTCCTATTCATTTGTCCTGTTTCTAGCTCTTGGGTAAATGTATAAATAATATTTTTTTTCTGGCTAAATTTCCGTGTTGGGGAATCACTACCATATCCCTTATTTTTTCTGTTGTAACACTAGGGTATTGTTTTCCAAAGAAAGGTGACGGCATGTTTTCCTAATCTATCTGTGGCACATTTGCATTCTTAACTTGAAACCAAGTGTTGGAAGAACAAAGGTGTTGTCTTCTGTGGAGCACATATTGAATGCACAAGGAAGGAGGAATTGACGTGTGTAGTTGCGAAGGCGGCAGTGGCAGAGTAGACCAACCAGAGCTGGAGAGCCAACGGGGAGCTCGTGTTGCAGTCCAGGCTCAACAGCATCAAACTATGTCCCTCTTGCTAGGGCAGTTGTTGTCTTTGTCTCTGTGTCTTCCATTGATGATCTGGGCATGCCTACATTGTAGAGAACAAATGTGTTTTACTCAAAAGCCACTGGTTTAAATGTTAATGGTATCCAAGAACATTGTCATGAATATATCCAGGATAATGTTTTCCTATAAAATGTGGATACCGCCATTGGACCAAATTGACAAAAATTAACTATGACAAGTAGATTGTGTATTTCTATTGAAACATGAAAATGAATTATGCCACACAATAGACAGTTTGGAATAATTGCTAAGGAAGGATGCCACTGGAGTGATAACGTTATATACAAAATCTATAATTGATTTTACCGAGAATTATCCTGACCTACTTTTGAATACTTACTGTTAAATCCCAAAACAAGGCTCCAAAGGCAGGGTAAATTTTTAAAGTAGGAACATATGGATTCGGAGTCTAGATTTTAGCACACAGTGTTCTCTGAGGTGAATTTATTTTAGATGGTTGTAATTTTCTCTTCCCATAGTTGAATGTTCCATATCTTTTCATTATACTAAAGGAGCAAACAGAATGTTTTCCTTTGACTCATAATAACTTAGTCATGGAGTGATTATCTTTTCTTTGTGATGTGTGTCTGTGGGAAGGATGGTATAAAAGCAAGGCAGTTTTCCACAGTGATTTCTAAAGGTTTTAAGAATATTTTTGCATATGTTTGCATTTGAAAAATATGATCTAAGACCTGAGTAGTCTAATTCAAGCTGAAAAGTTTAGTCCCTGTGTGAGCTAATGACTGGTAATTCTCTGAAACTTCTGTTTGTGACTTCAGAACCCTTAATGAGCTGGATAGCACACGCCAGGCTCTAGGCACTGGGGGAAAACTGATGAGTGAATCTCTAAACTCTAAGATGATTTCTTTGTGAGTTCAGCAAGAATTACATAATAATGGCACCAATCAAAGTAGCTCACCTATTCGATTCTTACTGCTTCTTCCCATAACACTTTATACATTATTTTATTTAAGGTTACACCAGTATGTAGTCATTATTTTTTGTTCCTTTCTCATTTCTTTAATTGAAAATACTGAAGGGCATGGATACAGTTCTTTTTGTATACCATTCATTGGATACCACTTACAGTAGTTGGCAAGATAAGTAATCCGATGAAACCCTTCTCACCAGGTAGCATTTGCTGACCCTGAACTGTGCTGTCTGGCCCAGGCTGGCCCGGCTTCTCTTGTCTTCCTGCCTCGACCTCTTGAGTGCTGAGATTGATTGTTGTCACCAAGTTCTGCTCTAGACAGTTTGTTTCATTTGTTTTGTTTTGTTTTGTTTTAGACAAGGTCTCATATATCCCAGGCCGGCCTAGAACTTGTTATGTGGCTAAAGATGGCCTTGAACTTCCAGTCCTTGCGCCTCCACTTCTAGAGTGATGGGACTATAAGCACATTGCTACCATCCCCAGATGATGCTGTGGTGGGCATCAAACCCACGGTCTCGTGCTTATTGGGCAAACATTCTACCATCTGCAGTACATTCCCTCCTGTCCTCTAGTTTAATATTTTTGACATAGGGCATTTACTATGTAGCTCTGGCTGTAAAGAGTTCATGCTCACCTTGGAGATGGAAGGGGTGAGCTGCTTATATTACCATATTCAACTCACAATTTTAATAATTTGAAGAACCATAATTTTAAGACTCCGTGTCACAGAAGGAATGACATTTTACCTGTGTCTTGATTAATAATAGCTATTGTGTTCATAAACTTATTCTTTTCCCTCTGCTTGAGGTTTCTTCCTATCTTGGACAATGTCAGCCTTTGCCTTTTACCGTTTTGATACAGTCAGAGCACTGGCCAGCAGCTGGGGAAGAAATCACCTGGTGCACAGTGTTGCTTTTCCAGATTTAAGGTCTCTGGCTTGTGTTTTACTTGGTCTTTGTGTCACTGGGACAGCGTTCCTGCCCTGAACAACTTAAGGGACGAAGGGTACATTTTGGCTCACAGTTCTAGAGGTTTCCCTGCATAGGTTTTGGTTTTTTTGTTCTGGATCCATGGTAAGAGTATAAACATCCAGGTGTCAAGACTTTGGCAGAAAGCAGCTCACCTTCTGGAAGCCAAGACCCAGACACTGGCTGTGCTAGCAGGCTCCTCCCACCCCTAAGACCCAGACACTGGCTCCTAGCAGGCTCCTCCCACCCTAAGACCCAGACACTGACAGTGCTAGCAGGCTCCTCCCACCCCCTCCATTCTGTCTAGGCCTCCGACTTGTTAGATGATGCCAGCGTGCATGGTCAGGTCAGTTGTTCCTGGGAATGTCCTCCGGTACAGAGAGATGTGCTTTCTGTTCGCATAGGTATGCCTCAGTCCACTCAACTATCTACTTCAGCCTTTGTTGTCTTCCCTGTTAAATATCTTTCTTCTTTTCTACTTAGAGTATGTCATACCATCCTAAAAACCTCACCTGGTGGCCGGCAGATGGCTTAGTGGGTAAAGGACATGTGTAAACAGGAGACTGAGATCAGGTCATCAAAAGCCACGTAAAAAGCTAAGCATTGTGGCACACCGCCCTATTCCCAGCTCTGACAGGTGAAGACAAGTGGACTCTACCCCCTACCTGCTACTTCCAGGTTCAGTAACAGACCCTGTCTCAGAAAACATGGTGGAAGGTATGACAAGGTAGCTCAGAGGGTAAGGAGTTTGCAGCTAAGCTTCATGAACCGAGGTCAGGTCCTCGAACCCACGTGGTAGGAGAGAATCCACTCCCTCAGAATTGTCCTCCGATCTCTGTGTGTGTGCTATGCATGTGGATGCATACATATAGTAAATAAATGTAAACCTTATCTTAGAAAGTAAGGTCTTGAAGCAATTGAATAAGACATCCTGATATCAGCCTCCGGTCTCCATAGCGGCCCTTATGAGCAAGCACCCTTACACACACACACACACACACACACACACACACTCACACACTCACGCGCGCGCGCTTGGAAATTTTCACTGGTGTTTATGAAACTGTAAAAGCATCCCTCTGTACTTCATGCATAAACCTTCAAGGTGGTAGGAATCACATTAAGTGGTTTTTAAACTTACGTCTCTTTCCTCGTCGATGCATAGCTTCTGATGATGGCTTGTACCCTCTCTAGCTGACATTCTCACCATAAGGACTTATAAAAATATATTCTCCCACTCCCATGTCTGACGGCTGGAAAACAATTGCAGCACTGTGCATATTTAGCCCTGGAGGTAAGCAAGAAGAAGGAATAATGAATTTAAAATGTAGTGCACTTCAGCTAGGTGGAAAGAACATCTCGGACAACAGGAAGAGGGTGCAGAAAATCACAGTGGGGAAAACCCAGTCCAGTCAGAAACTAAGAAGACTCACATGGCCGGCAAGAAGGGCCCACACAGGGGGGACCAAAATGAGAACACTGGGAGTTGTCTAAGAGATTGCTTCACAAAAGGACCGTGAGGCCATGCAAAGACCCTTGAAAAGTAAGTAAAAACTACGTAAAACTTTTGACAGTTTGAGGGCAGCTTGGATGAAGGCCACAAAGAGGAGGAAGGTATCTTCTAATGAGGTCCTGGGCATGATTCTGTGATGGGTTGTCAAACGGAACAGTCAAATTGAACCATTCAAGTCAGGAAATGTGGTGACACTACTCCCTATTCATGTAGGTTCAAAGCGGTCCAGGCTGGTAGCAGAGATTAGAAGGAGGAGATCACTTAAAGGTGATGTCATGTCAGCCATGGGGATACAGCACGCACACTGCATTGGATGGTAGAGGTTGAAAAAGACAGACATGAGCTGGTTTTGAGAAAAGCCAGGAGACAGACTATCTCAGGCTTTGTGAAAACTGTATCTACTTGTTTTGTGTTTGGAAATGTATGTGCCATGGCAGACACGTGGAGGTCACGGGACAACTTTCAGGGGTTCTCGCTCTTGTGCACCATGTGGATGGAACTCGGGTGGTCAGGCACGGCAGCAACTGTGTTCACCCACTGAGCCATCCTGCCAGCCGGCACGCGCTCTCCCGTGTGTTGCTAGTAAAGTGATCTGAGGTGTAGGGTTCTCCTTTTAGTATAATGGTGGTGGGTTTGCTACTGTAATGACAGTCTCGCCGGCATGTTTACACTATCTGTTACATCTCATCTCTTCTCAAAATGGTAAGGCTCACTTGTCCTGTTAGATAGATACCGCTGTCCGTGTTTTTCTAGGGGATATCTTTGGCCACATAAAATTACTTTATTTTTTTTTAAATACTTAGGTGGCCATCGTACATTACTTCTTCTTAGTTTCTTTTGCACCCCAGACCACTTTTGCTCTATATAGCATGTGTGACTTTATCTATACAAAAATCTCGGAACCACAAATGAGCAAAAAACATGTCTCTGACTGTGGCTTAGTTCACATAATATGGACATCTCCAGTTGCATCCATTTTCCTACAGACATAACCTTGTTCTTTATGGGTGAAAAAAAAAAAACCATTGTCTACATGTCTACATTTTCCTAACCTATCCTGTTTGTGTTAGACGCCCAGGTTGGTTCTGTAATGTAGCTGTTATGAATGGTGTCTTGGTAAGCATTATTGTGCGAGTGTTCTGTGACTCGATTGTAGCCTTTCCAATAAACACCCAGAGCTTACAAGGAGCTGGGCTGAATGGTTTACCTGGTTTGAGACTTTTTGAGAAACACGCATGCTGCCCTTCATATTAGCACACACCCCTACCCCTCCACCTCCGCCCCCAGTGGTGTGTGACGTGTTCCTCTTACGTCTGCGTCCATTTCAGCATTGGTTGACGTTCGCTAAGTAATGTATGTCCTTCTTCCCGGGCTGATGGAATCTCACTGTACTTTTGATTTGTATTTCTCTTACAGCTAGTTAGATTGGATATTTTTTAGTACCTTTTCGGCTCATTGTTTTTGTTTTTCTCTTTGTGTATGATGTACATGCACATATATGTATACGTGTTTGTTTGCATGTGTGCGTGCACATGTATGTTTGGGTGTGTGTGCACATGCATGGATACGGAGGCTGGAGTCCAACAGTGGGTGTCTTGCTTGAATACTTACCACTTATTAAGGCAGCAGGTCTCACCTACTCTGGTTCCAGTCCCCGCCCAGCCTGTATTGGGATCTGGAGACATCAACTCCAGGCCCAGTGCTTTCCAAAAATTATAGTAATATCAATGTTCAGTGATTTGCCTTTTGAAAAAGTTTTCTGCGTGTCTCTTTATTTTTTATTTCCCCTGGAAACTGGAGTAAACATCATCTCATCATTGGCTCATAATAATAATGTGGAATAACTACTTCTTTCCATGTATTTCTTCAATCACTCCTTTTTAGATCCCTTGTTAAGACATTGCTTCCTTGAGATGCAGAATATAATCTTGTTAGGCTCACTATAAATATTGCTAAATTAAGGACTTTAAAGAGTTCTGCAGATGGCAGATTTCTGTAGCTCTGTTTACTTTCTATTTCCCTCCAGGGTACCTAACAGAATGCAGATGGATCTTTATCTGAATATGCTCCTTTGCTGTTATATCCAAAAACTGTAAGACTGGGGTGAGGAAATCCACTCCTCTGTAGGGCCCCTTCTTCACTAACTGCTTTCACCTTGGAGGTAAACAGTCCGGTCACGCCCTCCGCCTCTCTGCAGTTCTTAAGGACGCTTCTCCAGGTGTTTACTTCTGCATACGTGCCTTTCATTAGTTAGCCGCCCAGCTTTGAATGTTTACCAGTTGCCTTATGACCTAGTTAGTGGTAATTTTAAAGAGGCAAAGCTAGCATATTCCCCTGCTTTTTCTAGTGATGGTTTTCAAGTGCAGTTTCTACCATAGCTTATGGTGCCCATGGATGGAAATAATGATAAGACTATGAAAATCATCTGCTGTAATTTCATAGAATGAGTCTCACAGATTAATCATTAAGTAGAGCCTGGTTCTAATGGTGTTGTTACATAAGTGGGGTTTTGTTCTGTTCTTTATGCTTCTTCCATCAGTATGTGTATTCACTCTATGTAGTACTTGTTTAAATAAGGAGGTTTTTACAAATGTATAATATACTTTGAACGTTGGTCCCTTTCTGATGATGCATACTCCTGTCTTTCTTGTATCTCTGCCCTTTTGCTTAAGACCCATTGGGAAAGGTTCGCTGAAAGGACTGCCATTTTAACTATTCCTTAATGCCCTTTCAAAACCATTTTCAAGGATGCTCACAGATACCTGAGAATATATAGGTAGTGTACATTTTGAGGATGGAGAGATATCGAGGTTCATCAAAACTGTTTTTAGTTGGGTGTGGTAGCACACGCCTTATATCTCTGCACTTTGGAGGAAGAGACAAGTTGATTTCTGTAAGTTCAAAGACAGCCTGGTCTATGGAATGAGTTTCAAGACAGCCAGGACTATATAGAGAGAACCTGTCCGAAAAAACAACTACTTCATGTTTATTAGACACTGGCATTTTTGTGACATAGCATATTTTGTTTGTTATATTTTTATGACAAAAGGAAATTATAACTCTAGAGTATTTGAATTCTAAACTTGTGTAAAAAAAAAATCCATGTATGTGAACGTGGGAGGTTGTCACAGTGTAAGACTTGCAGTGTTTCGTTGTATGTCTTATGCCTGCTCCTGACATTCAAATGTGATCCTCAGTAATCGTTAACTTACATCTAAAATGAACCATGCCAGGACAATGTGCAGTTAATGCTTGCCTTCATGGGCGCGTGCCTGAGCCTCACATCCAGTCTGGCTGCTGTCCTGGGCCCGGTTCCTGCTGTCAGCCCTCCGTGCACAGATGGTGGGTTAGACCCCTGGGGCAGTGCGGGGCAGTGTGGGGCAGTGTGGGTATGTTTTCAACTGCAGATCCTCGTAGCAGCGGACAGAAAACAAATCATGTTATCTATCATGGTTGGAAGGGTGTTTGTGTTTGTGTGTGTGTTTGTATGTATGTGTCGGTCTGTCTGTCTGTTGGTATACACATATGTTTTAGGCGTCAGCTTTCCTGGTGGTACCTTAAAAAAAAAATTTGTCAAAGATGCAAAATGAAAGTATATACTGGGAGAAATTATGATCCTTTTAACTCAGAATCCTGAGTAGATAAAGAATACATGAAATAGCAGTTTCTAATTTTTTTTTGACCAATGATTAAAAATATATTTTATGGGAATTGGAGGTGTAGCTCAGTAATAGGGTCTTTGGATATGAAAAGTTATGGGCTTGGATCCTAGTATAGCAAAAGCAAAACGTGTGTGTGTGTGTGTGTGTGTGTGTGTGTGTAATCATGTTTACACAAATATAATTTAACCCAACACAAAGAATAAATTTTACCTTTGTGTGCCCATTTTAATTCTTTTGTTATTATAGATGATAATTCTTAGTTCTCTCTCAATAGCTTACTAATAGATTGGAAACTACAGTGTGAAAGACACTACTTAGGGTCTGGCAATGTAGTTCAGTGAGTAAAGGTTCTCGCCACCAAGCCTGACAACCCAGGCTTGATCCCTGGAACTCATGGGGGAAAGAGAACTGACTCCTTATATTCCCCTCTGACCTCCACAAACATACCAATAAGGCAAGAGCATGCCTGTGCACACATGCGCACATAGAAATAAGTAAACATAAAAGTGTCATGAAGACAAAAATCTCTTAGCACCCAGCATCAACTATAAAGAAATATGTGTATGTGTGTGCTCTTGAATTGCTTGAACGAAAATGTGTTCCTCCCTCATTATGCTTGCCACCTGTCTCGTAAGAAATCCACGGGATTCTCTGTTACTTATATGATCAAAGATCTACAACCTGTCAATGTGTTATACAGTCAAGTTTTAATTGAAGATTTTAATGAGCCCTTTAATTTTCTCATTAAACACATTTCTCCTCATTGCCTATAATCAAATAGTAATTTTTTTTGGCTTTTCCTTATTTGTCATCATCTAGATAACCTGTTGCCTTCTGATTTCTTAGGTTATTCTTTTAATAGTAGATACCTGAAGGGTGTTTATTTTAAGGCTCTTCGGGAGAAGCAGCTAGAAACTCTCAATTTTCTGTATCACCAATCAAACTTTTGAATATCATGGAGTTTATTTCGTATTTCCTTATATGAATACTGATTCTAACAAGTTATATTGAAATGTGGTCATCATATGGAAGTATGTAATCTTAACTATCACTTATTACATAAAAATTTTTGAGGTAGGGGTTTCACTCATAATTGCTATTTTCAAGTTACTATACCATTATGGGGAACCATTAAATATATATGAAATTATTCTGTTATAGCTCTAAGAATTCACAAAGGATACAGGACAAAACTTCCTGTCCCGAATTGATACCATTGAAACTAACACTAAAAGTAAGTAGTTGTCCTGTGGTTGACAGATTAAGGAAACTCTTTGCAGTATGACTGAAGACAAACAATTTAGTACTATTTTATGTGCTGTGTTCGAGGCCAACCTGGTGTGCTGTGCAGATTAAGTCTTTCGGTAAAGGCAGATTATACAACAAAAGGTAGTTTATATGAAAGATCTAATGTATAGGTGTGAGCTCTTATTCGAATCATTTACTGTTGTTTAAATAGTTTACTTTTGCATTTCAGAATTTCACGGAAGCCATTTTCCTTTCTTTCAGACACAGAAACAAGTGAAAAAATACAAGGAAGTGGAATTCTTCAGTTGTTTGCAAATCTGTTGACGCCACAGGCCTCCTGCACAGCCAAAGTAGCCAACATCATAGCAGAAGTAGCCAAAAATGGTGAGCTTTGCATCAAGAATTTTCTGCTCGGAACATCTTCAGTTTTACACCTTACTTGTCAGTATGTTTCATTAATTTATGTTTTGATTTCATAGATGAGACATTTTTTTACTTTTTCTTTGATTTTGTTACTGTTTTAGATGACTCCAGTTAACAGTTTTTTTTCTTCATAGAGGCCCACTTATTCAGAGTAGAGTTAGGGGAACCTACTGCTCATCTCTGCTGTTCTTCTCTCATTTTTACCTTAGGTTCTAAGTTTGTTTGTTTGTTTGTTTTTCTAAGCTCATCATCCATTCCTCCTCTGATCACAGGGGAGCTTGTGTTTTCCGTGTGTGTTGGTTTGTGTTGTGTTGTGATGCGTGTAGAGAACCTTGCTAGGTTTCCCTACTTCACCTTTCCCTGGTTTGAATTGACGTTGGTGGCAACAGTGCACTTGGTGTGTATGTTCCCTTTTCATTCTTGCTTTCTTAGAAAACAACTGAACCTTAAATCCCCTACTAAAATTTAATCTCAACACTTTGGAAAAGCAAAAGTATTTTTTACATGATTTTTATTTGATCAGTGCCTTAGGGTTTTACTGCTATGAACAGACACCATGACCAAGGCAACTCTTTTTTTTTTTTTTTTTTTTGGTTTTTTTCCGAGATAGGGTTTCCCTTTGTAGCCTTGGCTGTTCTGGAACTCACTCTGTAGACCAGGCTGGCCTCGAACTCAGGAATCCGCCTGCCTCTGCCTCCCAAGTGCTGGGATTAAAGGCGTGCGCCACCACCTCCCGGCCAAGGCAACTCTTATAAGGACATTTAATTGGGGCTGGCTTACAATTCAGTGATCCAGTCTAGTATCATCAAGGCAGGAGCATGGCAGCATCTAGGCAAGGATGTGGTGTAGGAGGAGCTGAGAGTTCTACATCTTCATCTGAAAGCCGCTAAGACTGGCTTCCAGGCAGCTAGAAGTAGGGTCTTAAAGCCCATGCCCACAGTGACACACCTATTCCAACAAGGCTACACCTCAAAATAGTGCCACTCCCTGGGCCAAGCATCATGACTGTGATGCAAACCATCACAGTCAGTTTTAGGAAACACTGAATGAGTAAAGCAACCTTTAACCATAAGGGGAAAACAGTAATTATAACAACACTTAGTATGTCTTACTTTGACAGATTTTGGTATTTTGCCTTGTATTCTATTATGTTTCATAGATCAGTAGTTCTCACAGAGCGATCTAAACATTTCTGATGTCATTTGAGTAATTACCATGCTAATTGATTTTGCAAAGAACTGTTGTTTGGGCTGGTAAGGCGGCAGTGTACATTTATATAAATTGCCAAAAGTGAAATTGGCACAAAACACTTTCCTTATTTACAGCTCATCAAAATGCTTCTCAAGTGTCAGTGAGCGGCTGTGTTGGTAAATCGTATTTGATTTGATTGTTCACTGAAGACTGGCTCTGTGATTTATTTGCTATTATCTAAGATAGTGACTTGGGTTCAAAGTGGAGCTTCCCAGTTACCTGTTATCTTAAACAACCACTTCTAATGCAAAGCAGCTTGGCTTTTAGGATGAATAGTCTATTTTTAACCTCATCAGAGTCACTGCATAGGTTTTGGAGAATCAGAAGGCAAGATTTATTTTCATCAGGAGTCCTCTTTTATTATAGCATACTTTCAGTTACTCATAGTCCTGCTAGCAGGGGTTTTGTCTAGAGGAGTTCTGGAGAGCATTGGCTGTGACCTAAAGACAGAACAGAATGCTTACTTAGCACTAGCACCTCTCGTCAGGAAGATAAAGAATATATTACTTTACTAGTGAGAGTAAATGGACATATTTGGATTTTTATTGCTTAATTAACATCATCGTTTTTTGAAAAATGAACGACTGAGAACATAGAGAAGACTCTTACTAAATATTTTCCTTTTTAACATCTAGAAATGCAGCATGATACAACAGCATATTCATTGGGCTTCTGTTTCTCATTAGAAACTTGACAGTAAGAAAAGACTAATAGAGGTGGTTTTTCTTTGCTTATATAGATTGTGTAACTACAAGAAAGATATACTAGCATATAACTCATATGTCCAGATTCATCGTAGGATGTGCTTAAATTTTATTTGCATATAAAATAATATGTATATTGACATACACGGCTGTGTTAAATTCAGTGACACATTTAAGCTTGATCTGAGAGTATAGTTAGAGCGATGGACATTTAGACCTTTTAGATAGACTGTTCTTGTATGTGATAGGCTCAGAGCTGGTTCGAGGCAGTAGAGAAATGAGCAAGGCAGATACCTATAGTGATAATTTCTTTTAAAACTGGACTTGTGCCTGGTAAGATGCTCACCAGAAAGTATGTACATACCGCAGAGTGAGAGGCAGAGTTCAGGTCCCTAGATCTCACATGACAACTGGGCTAATGTGTTGGTCGCCTGCAATCCCAGCACTCCAGAGCAGGGATGGGATTACCAAAGCATGCCGACTAGCAGACTAGACAGCAGCGAAGTCCGGGTTCTACAAGAGACCCCATGTCAGAAGATAAACTATAGAGCCGTTTAGAAAACACCCAATGTCAGCTCAGGCCTCTGCACGGATGCACATACACTCTTGTTTACACATTGTCCCATGCACGTATGAACGTGTACACACTTGCAATAAAGAATAAAAACTAGTATTGCATGGTGTCTATAATACCATAGTGAATATTTCTCAACATTAGCCACTATTATATGTTTACATTGTGTTGTGTGTTATAGACATTGTTCTAAATTCTTGTTGAGGCTTGTTTTAACAAGTGATTCTGGTACGTGTAAGGTCCAAAGCAATAAAAACTCAGCAGAATGAGTCAGCAGTATTCTTTGTCTTCCTATGTCAAACTTTCTACCAGAATGCCCACAGCATTAGTAATCCAAGGGATTCAGGGAAGGGCCTGCCAGAAACATAGAGATTTCGTATTCAGTGTTGTCATTTAATGTATTTTTAATCCTGTCCTTCATCCCATATCAGGTAGGTATTTATTTTAATGTGAAATATGTTTTTCCTAGAAGTAGCATCTTGAAACAATAGTGGGGAGTTGTTTAGTAGATGAAGTTTACCTTGACACGTAAAGTGTTAGAACCTGAACCCATGACTGCAAGAACAGCTAGCAGTATTATCTTTAGAGATGAAAACAATAAAGAAAGCATTTACCAAAAGCAGAAGCTTGTCCACTCACCTTGAAGTCATTCATTTTTATTCATGCCTCACATTGAAAGGAAACCGTATAAAGCTTGGAGTTGACAGAGGTTGATGTAGCACCAGTTAGAGCCCCGCATTAAGGCGCACTCTGATACCCTCTGCACTGGGCTTGCAGCTTTGCATTAGTGCCCCATTCTTTCAAGTAGCTGAAACGGAGGAAGGTACATATAAGTCTTGTTTTCAGTATTTGATGAGTGTATTTGTAAATTTATGAATCTGTATCTTTACAAAGAAAAATATTTTTAATTATTTCTGAATAAATATGTAGTTGAAGTAGGTCTGACAAAAGAAAACAATTAAAAAATGAGAAATCACCAGTAGTTCACTAAATCAAAGATTCAGAGGTGAGAATGCACTTTGCTTTTAAATTTTATTAAAATTGAACTAGAACAGTGCCTCTGAATCATAATCCACACATAATGCAATAAATAACTGCATTAAGTATGTTTATAGACATGCGTAATATGTATGCATGTGTAGTGGTCTCTGCTTTCTGTGGCTGCCACCAGCTTGTGCTCAGTGATACTATTCTTTTTATATCCTTATTATACTGTAAGTACCTCCTGGTCTCCATCTTCTGGAGTTCAAATTGACAAGAGAGTCTGACCTCTCTTTTTCATCACCATTGCCTTGCTTAGCAGATCCTTCAGTGTGGGCTATTTCATAGTGCTGTACAGACTGGATGTGTGTCAGAATCCAGCCTGGCACGGTCGGGTACAGGTTCCTGTGGTGTTGACCTAGCTGTGTGTATGCCAGGAACACCTTTGAGCTTAGATGTCCATCCTAGGCATTCTGATGCTTCTCCAATGTAATACACACAGTATTGTAAACATTCTTGGTAAGTGCTGGAGTTGTATATTTGCACACATGTGAGTATACATAAAAGTACACGCACACACACACACACACACACACACACACACGGAGAGAGGGAAGGAAGGATGGTTTCCTATTTTAAATTAGCTAAGGAGCGCTACTCATCTTCATTCAGAAAGGATTTTTAGTTTACTTTCTCCTAAAAAAGGCAAGTTGCCTTTATATTAAATGAAAAGTGGCATCTTCAGCAGCTTTGTTCTAGTTCTATGCTTCCTAATAAAAATGATCAGAATAGTTTATAATTTTTCTGTAGTTGTTTATCTTCATCATTTTACAAATATCTATTGATTGTAGAGTTCAAGTTTTGAGAAGTTGGTATTAGATAATTAGATTATGAGAGCAAAGAAAAAATCATAATTCTTTGATGTTTGCATTCTTTGAAGGCAGTTGACAAAGTAGTGATGTAACAACAGGTACCCTTTTTGAAATAGAAATCCAAATGATACCATTTCTAAATTTCCTATTTACATAGTAATCAATGAAATATTCTTAACTATTGTAAGCCATCTGAAAAAAAAAAAAAAGAAGTGAGTCAGTTATTTAACTTAACAGTCGAAGGGCTAGGTACCTCTGAAATAAGCGTTAATGTCAAAGGAAGCCTGTCATGTCAGTGAGTAGATTATGGCGTTGCCACCTTTGTTCATGAGCATGTACAACGTAATTCTTTTTCACGCCATACCATAGCTGTTCTCCATTATTAAAACCGTCTGTGATAAGCTTAGAGGTTTAGTAGAAACTAATTTTAATCATGGGAGTTTAAGTCACAGTGATGGTTGCGGTGATATAAAGATGAGAGATACTGTAGGAAGGAAGTTCCTGAGGCGGAGTGGCTGCCTCTGCCCCTCAGCTGTTTGCAGGCAACCGTCGTGTAGGAGTTGCTGCTCACCTAACACCCCACATGCTGCGCTTTGAGGATTTTTAAATGAAGGAAAAGAGGAAGATTGCTTATGAGGGCAGACACAGGCTGCGTGGAATAAAAACAGACCAAGGCCTGAGATTAACTCTACCCTGAGGAATGAGTTGTTTGTTTATTCAGTAGAGCATGCTGATGGCAGATGCCACGTCCCCAAGGAGAATTCTGTCACTGGCTTTTGGAGAGTTTGGATCAACTACCTTTCCTTATTTTGGTTTTTTTTGGGGGGTGGGGGAGGCGCTAAAAGAATGAAGTTTCTTTCTCATCCTTTCTGTGATGGTATCACCAGGAGTCAGTCAGCAGAGAGTAAGTAGTCAAACCAAAGATAAGGGAAAACAGATTTTAATGACAAGAAGCACAGTGTTGGGTGGACAGACCTGTAAGCATGCACACAGAGCGAGAGCAGGCGTGAGTGATCACAAACGGGATGTTAACAGAGGTGAGGAATTCAGGATTCTTCTAGGCCTGAACAGTCGAAAGAGACCTATTATGAAAGGATTCACTGGTACCTTTCATGGTTCTTCTTACCTCTGAGCTTTTCAAGGCCATGGAGTGATAAATTGGAGCACTCGGTAGCTTAGTTTACAGCTTCTCCTTTAGTTATCACACTGTGCAGTGACCCTGTCCCCGTCTGGTGTCTCTAAAGCTCCCCAGTCATTCCCAGGAGATAGTACCAGCTCAGCTGTAATGAAAGTTAGCTGAAATCCCGTTGGCTTACGGTGGAGCTTACGCACAGCGGAAAGTGTGACCCTACGAGTTTTGGTGTGCTTATAGGTTTCATCAGGTATTTAATAGGGTTGTAGGCAGGAAATTTGAACAGAAATGTGCTTTCAAATAGTAAGCCCTTTAAACTTAACAGTATGTGTCTATTTTATTAGGGGAGATGATGTACGTCTCGAGTTCTAATGAAACATGTCTCTTCTTTTCAGAATTTATGCGGATCCCATGTGTAGATGCCGGATTGATTTCACCACTGGTACAGCTGTTAAATAGCAAAGACCAGGAAGTGCTGCTTCAAACCGGGAGGGCCTTAGGAAACATATGCTACGATAGCCGTAAGTATCAAGATATTGGTGATGCTTTTACCACTTTTTAAGAATTTATGAAATTACGAGTTTCAAATTGGTTTCAATTTGGTGTCAGGATTTTTCCTTTTCTAGACAGGCCAGTTAGCTTTAGCTCTGCTCATGTGGCAGAACCGATGGAAACTTGGGCCATCATGCTCTTAACTGAGGAGTTAGAGGGAGGAAATTTCTGTTTTTTTTACAAGAGATATTTCCTAAGTAAATTGTTAAACTCTTGAGACCCTTTAAGTTTAACCAAACTCCACTTGCAGCCCTTTAAATTTGGTCTTACTGAAGTACTATCTAAGTGAACATGTTTATGGAAAGTCTTAGTTTCTGTATCTGTCCAAAATGAAGTTTTAATTAATTGCCATTCAGTAAAACCATTCGTAGACTCCATCACCTCCTCAAAGGCTAGACCGGCATTCGCATTGGCTCCATTCCGTCATTGCCATCCCTACCACCCCCGGGAACGCACGCTGTGCGACACAGGGGGAGCAGGACCTCGCGGGCTGATCCAGTGCACACGGCCTGCAGGCGCTCCTTCTCGTCTCACTGTACACTGAAAGCTCAGTATAAAGCTCGACCTGATGACACATACTTCTAATCCCAGCACTCCAGAGGCAGAGTCAGGAGGATCAGGAGTTCAAGTCCAGCCTAGGCTAGATACAGAGAGCTCAATAAACAAGCAGACTTTGAGAGTGTTTTCAGATTAATCAGGCATGGCTTAGTTGTCTCTCGATTTGTAGTTTTGAGCCGGAAACCACACACTTATCATTCAAGTTTAAACCACCTACAAAATCAGTATATGTACAACCAGGATAATTTTACCATGTTTTTCTTGTTGAGCCCATACCTTAAGTGAGTTGTATTTTGCTGTGAATACTAAATATTTGGGTTTTTGTTGTTGGGTTTTTTTTTGTTTTTGTTTTTGTTTTTTTTTTTTGTTTTTTTGTTTTGTCTAACACAGTGTTTTAAAATGTGATTTATACCTGTGAACCATACTCATATTTATGGTCAAATAAAAATAGCAAAGGAAACTGTAGTTATTACCTGAAATTTTTCTGTAGCACTGGCGGTAAAGGTAGCCTCCTTATTCTCACTTTCTTCTCTTTCCTGTCCAGGAAATCTGAATGTAAAGTGTAGCATCCATTTTCCAATCCCTGATGATGCACATAAACTTACATATGTTCTTCTTCATTTTATAATTTGCATTGTGTGTGTGTGTGTGTGTGTGTAAGAGAGTGTACATGAGTGTGTATGTATGAGTTTAATGTGTATGTGTGTGAGAGAGTATGTGTGAATATGAGTGTGTATGTTTGTATGTGTGTGTATATGTGAGAGAGTGTATATGAGTGGATTTAATTAAACATCATAGATTGTGATCTCAGCCTCTCACAAATGATTCACTGATATAAAAACAAGTTATTTTTATGAATCCACATCCCTAACTTCTGCATAGTAGTTCCCGAATGGTTATATGTACTTTCAGAATATTATAAATTATGGTTTCATTCTGGCCCTTCTGTGTTTACAGGAGAATTTAAAGCCATCAAAAGTCTTTAAATATTATTCAGTGTAATTTTTGTTGAATTTTTTTTCCTCCAAACATGGGAATTATTGCCTCTCATGAGACTTTTGTCCTGGAGTCTCACTTGGTAATGGCAAAATAGAATCCTGCACTGTCTTCTGATTCTTTATTTTTCGTGGATGCACACAGTCATTTTATTCCTTGAACTCCAGGTAGCAGTTGTCAAGATAATACAGCTATAATTTGATGAAACTGAAGGTCACTATGATAGTATTTACAGTGTTTGTTCCTTTGCCTTATGAGATATGCAGTGTAAAGTTTTATTGGTACAGTCTAGGCTATGACATTGATACACTTTATTTATGTAGAGACATTTACAACTACTTCATCCTTCAGTGGAAATTACATTAAATTGATAAATAAACACTGCCAAGCCAGATGGTTTTACTCCTTAGCCTTGGTATAGAAACTGAAGCTAAGGGTGTTGGAAATGGTAGCCATAAGTGATTTATTGCTATAAATCAAGGGATACAGTGGATTCATTGTGCAGTGTTGTCACGTGTATAGCTTAAGACTGCTTTCTCATCCTTTTATTTTAAATTAAATTTATGTCAGCTCCAGAATTAGTCTAGAAAAACTGGAGTTTATACTTAAATACCAAGATACAAACATTTGAAATGCATTTATCGTTTATTTTGTGCCAATTGGGATTTTAAGAAACCTGAAAGTTAGGCTTACCTGAAAAGACTATGTTGACTTCTAGTTTAAATAATGAACCATTTTCCCTTTATCAAGAAAACGATGCTTTTGAGAGAGAGAAACAAGAAACATTACAAATTAGTAAATTTAAGAGACTGCTTCTTCAAAATACAACATATTTTAAAGTTCATATATATTCTTATTAAATTTAACCTGGCAGACTGAGGTTAGTAGTCCAAATGCCTAATTTTTATTGGTGTGGCTTTTATTCGGGGAGGTCGTAGGCATGCAGTAGGTAGACTGGGTAGGTGGGGAACTAGCATTTGCAGAAGGCACTGTACACAACTCTGTACAAGAGGGGACAGATGAGAAGTCTGTCTGTGTAACAGACATTTGCTAACATAACTTTAGCAATTTATTTGAAAGAAATAACCATAAAATGCATGGAACTCTAGCAGAGAAGTAGGTCAGGCTTCAGTTTTAGTAACAGCCCTGTCAGTTCCCATTATAGGCATTCTTCCTAACGGAAGGAAATGTTCTTACATAACCCCCACATCACGAAACAGAGCAACACACCTACCGAACGGGATGTAGCCGGGCTTTATTGCTGGAGAGCCTTTGGATGCATCTCTGTCTTGTGTGTGGAGATGAAGGAATCACTGGCTGGGGACAGTTTTCACTTAAAATTCTTTAGTGTGCTTTCTTCCATATAACCTCTAAGGCCTATCATTACAGATTCCTCTCTCAAAGCATTCAATAGACTTGAAGCAATATTTAAAAATTTGTGTGCCGGAGTAACTATTAGCTTTGTCAGAGTAACTGTTCTTGAGAAGTTTGACATCTTTCAAAGAAGTTGTATACAGAAAAAGTATATTTCAATTTGTAAAGAAGTCAGCGAAGCTCTGTGTAGGAGATCCTGCTCAGGAATGTCGTTTTAAACAGAGAAGTATTATATTTCAGAAATGCTTGTTCTGTGTGCATGTTCCCTTCAAAGGTTATATTCTCAAACCCAAGAGTATCGTTGCCTTACTTGGAGTTTTTGTAGCATTCTCCGTTTTCATTGATTCCTAAAATTAGAGCTTTGCTGATTTGTTTGAGTGTTCCTAAATCTCTAAAAGGTCAATGGAATGTCTCATCTGCATTAAACGTTCCCAGGGATACATTGGTTATTGCAGATTTGAGTTTCTGTTTGTTGCTATTAGCACTTGAGTTAAGGAAATATCATTTGATATGCACACACCTTGGATTCCAGCACTCAGGAGGCGGAGTCAGGCGGATCTCAGAGTTCTGAGTTCAAGGCCAGCCTGGAGTACAGTGTGAGTTCCTAGACAGCTAAGAGAAACCCTATCAAAAAAACAAAACAAAACAAAACAAAAACAACAACAACAACAAAAAGATATGATAGGGACTAGCAGAAAATGATTATATAAAATTCAGTATTTGCCCATCTTATAAAAGGAGCAAGATTAACACAGTTGAAATTCAGAACTAAGTATGCCAATAATAATAAAGCAGTGCCTGCTGCTACATAGTTCTGTTATGAGAATGATAGACGTATTGTAAGACTGTTACATGATGTGGTATCTCACTTCCACAGAAAAGAAAATTACGGTCTTCCTGAGTGAATAAAATAATCAAAACAAGTTAGTAATCTGGATTGCTAAAGGCAGTTTTTGTGAAGTAAATTCTGTTTATTTAATTCACTTCAAGTATACAAAAGAATAGTCAAATAAATGCATGTTAGTGATTCTTATTGTGTTATGTGATTGGTTGGTTGGTTGGTTGGTTGGTTGGTTGGTTGGTTGGTTAGTTGGTTGGTTGCTATCTATATGGGGTGGGGGGTAGGGGGCTATTGCAGCCACATGAATATAGACTTCGATATTTTTCTCTACCAGCCTCCTTATTGCCTTGAGACAGGTACTATCCCTGGACCTGTCTCAGCTATTGCTGTTTAGACCAAGCTTGCTAGGCAGTGAACGGCCAGGGTCGCAGGCACCTGTAGACGTGCCCAGCGTCTGACATGGCCCTGAGGACCGGAACCCAGGTCTTCGTGCCAGCACCGCACGCTTGCCTGCCGAGCAGCCTCCCAGCTTCTCTGTGTTTTTATTCATGGGCCAAATGAGCTAGTTTAAATTCACTGTACGTGCCAAGAAATAATAATAATGGCTAAACAATATTTTATAATGAAAATTAGATTATTATATGTTAATATAGTGCAGAAATGCTTTGAAATTGTACAGGTAATCAATATTTGCAACAGCTTTATCAAATAGAGTTACTTATTCTGGCACTCAAAATATTTATTTCAGTGATCTAATTATTTGGTTAGTGGGGTTTGTTGCTTTTTTTCAGTTTTAGAAGAAGTTGAATTATTAGTAGTAGCATACAAATGGCATTCAACTTTAATCAGTCAACTCACTATCAAAGTATGTCATTTATAGAAGAAAAGAATGGATACATGTTTTGCAACGGTGCTTTTAGATTTGAAAATGCTTCATAAAGCTGTTCCGTGTGGATGGAAATAGATGCTTGTCTTATAGTTCTTGTAAGCGCTAAAAAAACAGATGAAAAGGACAGCACTCTACATATAGTACAGAAAATACCATGGTCAAAAGCAGACACGATGAGAGAGATTCGAGGATATACTAAGTCTGTGGCTTTTACTACAGCGATAACGAGACTTTAAGGTCCAGCTACTTTTTAAAATAGGTCAAATAGTGCATTCTAGGAAAGGGAAAGGGAAAGGGAAGGGAAAGGAAAGGAAAGGAAAGGAAAGCAAAGGAAAGCAAAGGAAAGCAAAGGAAAGCAAAGGAAAGGGATGTTGTAGAGAGCCTTACTGAGGTGCCATGGCACCTGGCAGGAACTTGACATGACCAATGTGAAATTCCTCTCCTAGCCTTTGAGTTGGAACTCCTGTGTCAGCCATAATCTCCTCCACCTAGGGCGGAGTGCTCAGACCAAGGTAAAGCCCATTGTTCTTCAAGGAGGAGGAGAAACACTAGCCACCTGTGGAGCAACTGAACTGGTTCTGCTGAGAAACTTCCAGCCTTTTGGGGGAAGGGTTTTCCTCTGCCTATATATTTGGAGTTCTCCATTAAACTTTGAGACCTTGAACAGCAATGTTGTCTTGGTCTCAGTCTCTTTTTGCTGCCTTCCCATACATCCCCAGCTTCCCTTCCTGGTAACCTGTTTGATGTAACTGCGGGCAGTTACAGGTTGTTAAAAGTTATATATAAGTATATAAATATAAAAGTTTAATATGCCCCCTGGAAGGCAGGTAATGTAATAGAGAAAACTTCAGCTGTACCATTTAAATATGTCTGATCTTTTTTTAGCTCTGAATTGTGTTAGGTTAAAATAGAATTGTTTCTTGGATTTATGGCTGGGTATGGTAGGACATTTTAAATTCCAGCATTTGGGAGACAGAGACAAGCAGATGTCCAAGTTTTAGGCCAGCCTGGTCTACATAGTGAGTTCTAGGACAGCCAGGACTACATAATGAGACCCTGTCTCATTGTCCACCTCCAAGTAGGGTTTGTATATAAAAGTAGAACATAGATTATAAGCCATTATGCAAGGTAAATAAATACTACGATAGTTTTTAAAGTACACTGCAAGTAATCTAATATATATACAAGTATATACTGTATATTTACAATGAATATATAAAAGACAGGAAGCTTATAAAGTCAAAAAATACTGTAAGAAGCAGGGCCAATATACTTAACTATATGTAAACATTAAGTAAAAAAGACTTGTTTTCTACTAGTTTAGCTTCAAACTTAGATACTTTGTATGATATGCCCAGGTTGGAGTCTCTAAAAAGAAGAAAGGGGAAAAAAGGTTGTCTGTTTATTAAGTCCATTGCCAGTCTGCTAAAAATCTAATTTGCTTGAAAGGGAGTCCTGAAACATGTATTAGTGCCACTGCACGAGAATCTGTACATAGATAAATTGCTCAGACCTGTACATACATGAACACACACACACAATGAGAAATGATGAAGTCTGAACAGAGCCCTTAGATCTCACCAGTGTGGATGTCCTGGTAGAGATATTGTTTCTATATTGTGTGATATGCTCTTGGGACATGAAAATAACCATTCAACAAGAGCATGCTATGTTTGGGGCTTTTGATGTCTTGGCATGATTGGTTTTTGTTTTTCTGCATGTGTGTGCCCATGCCTGTGTGTCTCTGTATTCTGGTAGCTTCCTGTGAGCTTCTACATACTTAAATAAAAAGCTTAAAACATCCGTATGTCCAGGCGGTAAACATAATCTCTTTTCTGTGACAATATTCTTGCTTCTTTTAGCTCTTCTTGGGATGGAAGCTCTCTCTTTTTCCTTCTGCCCCTCCCCCATGCATACATAAAATTATAAAGCATTAGCTCATAACGCTATTTCTACAGGGTTTGGACAGTTCAAGTGAACAAAATTGCCTGCATGCTTTTGTGTTCCTCTATACTTTTAACAATAAATAAACATACATAAAATGAAACCAGTAGGGTTGAAAAAAGATTTAGCAGGAATAAACAGGGGTATGTTTAAAAGAGAAAGAACAAGTCTGCTTTAGAGAAGAACTTGGTCAGAAGGCCAGTGTCACGGATTCTGACGTGACTTCTGGTTTCCCTGGAAGGTGTAAGTTCATAAAGCCCCCAGCACAGTGATGGTGTGAGCCTTGTGCCGAGGGAGTTCAGAGACGGCGCTGGGGGGGCGGGCTGTTCATGAAGGCCGGATAGGGACGCAGCTCCCACATGATACAAGATGCCGATTTTGCATGTTTGCTAATATTTGTCATCAACCTAAAGCCCACGTAAGGTAAGGACTTACTGTGCTAAGGTGTGACGAGAGAAGGCCTGCAGTGTAGCTATGATTGACATTTCCACGTTCACAGTAGCATACAGCATGTAGATGGGGAGAGATGTGAGGCAGAGGTTTGGGAAGCTGTCCTAACAGTCCAGCTGTGCTGCCAGGGAGAAGGTCAGATGTGGAGTGGGAGACTGGGGTGTTACATAGTCGGTTGGTTCTTGGTTATCATTTGTGCCAGGTTTAATATGAATGTTTAATACTTCAGTAACTGATTCTTTTACTTTGAAATCCCTTATGTGTTAAAATGGTACTAAGAAACCCAAACTGAGTACATTTTTACTGGTAATAAAAAAATATTAAAGAATAAACTAGCTGTTTTTTCATGCTTAATTAGTTTCCCAAGTAGCACTGTTATTAAAAAAAGTTAGCAAAGACATGGAGTAATAGTTTTTTGAGTAATTGTAATTTCACGGATATGAAGGTAGAGCTGATCTGTTGGGGGTATTGCCTTTGACAAAAATCAATGATTGGGGTTGGGGGGGGTCAATAAGAAGCCACGTATGTTCTTCACACTTGATGTTTGTGTGACTTGGATGATAGGTGGCTTCCTTGTGCCTGAGTAGGAAGTCTGAATGACCATTGACTTGACTCTTTCTGATTGTTAAGGTTTCGGTGATAGAGAAGGAAAAATCACTTTATAAAGCCCCAGGGAAAGGAATGTGTGAGCCTTAACTTTTTGGGTTTTTTCTTTTTTTCCCACTCTGTTTGTTGAAAACCTATTAATACATACTCTCCTCTGTTGTATTTCAATAATGGCATTCGTAGGTCATGTGTTACAGAAAGCATGTTTTAGGAATAATCATCAAACAGCTGATAAGAGACGTGTGGTGGTGTGCAGAGGGAAAGGCAGCTCCAGCAGGCCTTGCGTCTGTAAGATGTAGTGCCGAGACCTCAGCTTGAATGGCATCTGTGCTTGGGGACCAGCGTTCTTGTCCTGATCTGCTATCATACCTGGAAATACATAACTCTGAAAGCCTACATAAAGACATCATTTAAATCTGAATATAATGTCACAAAATGCAAGTTTATGCTTCTGACATGAGTCTTTAATGATCGGGGTGGTTTTATCCCTGTGACTCATTTTTATAATTCAACTAATGGAATATTTATAATGTTTGGTCTCCTATCTATTTTTTTTTTTTTTTTTTAGTGGATGCTATTAGCACTTAGAACATTTAAAAATATGTTTTTTGAGTTTGAGAAATGATGTTAATGTTTGGTAATCTTTCTTCATTTGAAATCTTAAATAAAGATTTGAACATGCTTTTAGTCACATAAAAATTCAGTGTTTTGGCAAAATGATAGAATTTAAGCATCAGAATTTAATTTTCTCCCCAATTAGATTTATAAATATCTTTGTCTTTAAAAACGTTATAGATCTGTCTATCATTAGCCCAGGAAAACACTTTCTTTTTGGTAAAATTAAACAGAATTATTTATACTATTATATATTAAGTGTATTATATATTAACATAGATAGTAATATTTAAAGGGACTATAAAAAATTCTTCATAAGCATACAGCTCAGAATGACAGATTTATGTGGTTCACTAATGGTTTAAGTTTTTTTGGTTTTTTTTTTTTTGGATTTGAGTTTTTCGAGACAGGGTTTCTCTGTATAGCCCTGGCTGTCCTGGAACTCACTCTGTAGACCAGGTTGGCCTCGAACTCAGAAATCCGCCTGCCTCTGACTCCCAGAGTGCTGGGATTACAGGCGTGCGCCACCACCGCCCGGCCACAAGTGCTTTAGATCATTGCTGGCCATCCCCTTCACCTATGAAGACCCTTTTTTGATACCAGACATTTCTCCCTTTCCTTTTGAGGATATTAATCACATAATAAAGATTGCGAAATTTACAGACTGAGAAAATACATGTATTCTGTAGACGTACAATATCCAGAATTTGGTGCGTGGGGTTGGGGATGAGATGGGCTCTCTCTGAGTCACCCAGGGTAACTTCAAACTTGTCACCTTCCTTCCTCAGCCGCCTCGGTCCTGGGGCTGCATCTGTGCTATCACAGCAGGCTGGACTTCCTTTATGGGAGGAGGTTCCTTTGTAATTTATAAGACATTTATCTGAAGTCCAGCCGCATTTGTCATAACTTACAATCAGGAGAATCATGCCACAGAATGTGGACCTGTTTTTAATCAGCCTTCTATAAACATAGAGAAAAATTAATCCCTACTGAGTCAGGTTGATTGTTCGTAGAGTAGTTTGGGGGTTAGGGGAGCAGGGGCTAAGTGCCTCCCAGAGGGGGCAGCAGTTTGCTGGTGCTGAAAGGTCAGAGGTTGCTTTGTTTCTCTGGCTTTTATTGTTACTCCTATATGTTCTCACACACACACACACACACACACACACACACACACACGCTGTGTAAACTCTTAAGTGTAAAGTTCTTAATTGACACACACAGGAGGATATAGCAGGTGTTCTTTGATCTCTGTTGCTATCATTTTAAAGCACTGACTAAAAAGTTTGGGGTAGGAGAAGATTCATTCTCACTTTAGGTCACAGTCCATCCTTGAAGGCAGTCAAGGCTGGGACTCAGGCAGGAGCCTGAAGCATCATTTGGGAAGGGAGAGTCTTGGCTTGTTGAGCCTGCTTCCATCCACAGCCCAGGACTCCCTGATGCTGTCTGCTACAATAAGCTGGGTGCTCCTGTATCACTTTATAAAGACAGTCCCTCCGTAGACATGGCCACAGGCCAACTGATCTGCGTGCTCCCCCAGTTGAAGCTTCTCGGAGAGGACTCTGGGCTGTGTCATGTTGCCACTTGAGGCTAACCAGGACACAGGTCAGCAGTAGTTTTGTTTTTGTACATTTCAGGGATGAATATTCAAAAGGTCAAAATAATTTCTCATTTATCAAAAGGTTCAGGTCTTTCTGTTGAGACAGAACCCATGAGGAGCTGGGAGAGGGGGTGAGGCCGCCTAGAATTCATAATGTTTGAAGTGGAGGCTTCTGGAGAGATGACGGCTCAGCCAAGAGTGCTCGCCGTTTGCAGACTAAGGATTCAGTCCCCAGCGCCCACACGGCCGCTCACAGTAGTCCAACTCCAGTTCTCAGGCGTCTGGTGCTCCCGTTGCACCTGCACAGGCACCAGGCATGCATTTGGTGAGTGTTCTACTGTGGGCAAAACACACACACATAGAAAGTAAAAATAAAGCTTTACAATATGTGTGTCAACTTGACTGAACCACAGACTAAACGGATACTTGGCCAAACGCTGCACTGTGTGACTGTAAGGCAGTTTGGAGCTGCTGCATTGAGCTAAGTACTTTGCCCTCATTCATTCACGCTGTTGAGTCCCATAGGAAAAAAACAAACAAACAAAAAAACTCTCCCGCCCTTCCCCCCTCCCCCCCAGGGTGGGAATGTCTCATGCAAAATGAACCTGAGAAATTGGTCTTTCAGAACTCATTTATTTTTAATAATACATTTTATTTGAAACATCCAAACATTTATACGATGTGTATTGATGATGTCCTCCCACAAAACAAAGTAAATAAGCCTAGAGCCTCTAGATGTGACCAGAGGAATCCCTGCCAAATTTAAATACACAGAGACTGGATTTTGAGAGTTCAGTTTTCAAGATCAGCAGCTCCGTCAGAAACCTAACAACCATGTGGTTTTTTTTTTCCTTTGAGTTTGTTTATGTATTGGATCACATTAATGCATTTCCGTATATTGAACCATCCCCGCATCCCTGGGATGAAGCCTACTTGATCATGGTGAATAATGGTTTTGATGTGTTCTTGGATTCGGTTGATAAGAACTTTATTGAATATTTTTGCGTTGATATTCATAAGGGAAATTGGCCTGTAGTTCTCCTCATTTGTTGGATCTTTGTGTGGTTTTGGTATCCGTGTAATGGTGGCTTCGTAGAACAAGTTGGGTAGTGTTCCTTCTGTTTCTATTTTGTGGAATAATTTGAAAAGTATTGGTGTTAGGTCTTCTTTGAAGGCCTGATAGAATTCTGCACTAAAACCATCTGGTTCTGTGCTTTTTTTTAGTTGGGAGACCTTCTATGACCCCTTCTATTTCTTTAGGGGTTATGGGACTGTTTAGTTGATCTCTTTGATCCTGATTTACTTTTGGTATTTGGTATCTGTCTAGGAAATTGTCCATTTCCTCCAGATTTTCCAGTTGTGTTGAGTATAGACTTTTGTAGTAGGATGTGATGATTTTTTGAATTTCCAAAAAAAAAAAAGAAAAGAAAAGAAACCTAACAACCATGTCCCCAGTTCATTGTCTCTGTAAGTAGTGTATTCTTAGAACTTATTACAGATACATAAATACCCCGACATTAAATACATACACCTCTGCTTCCACCTGAGCACTTTCTTTCTCCAAATGAAAACGCAGGAATATGCATGTAAATGCAGGAATATACATGTAAATGCAGGAATATGCATGTAAATGCAGGAATATACATGTAAATGCAGGAATATACATGTAAATGCAGGAATATACATGTAAACGAAGGAATATACATGTAAATGCAGGAATATACATGTAAATGCAGGAATATACATGTAAACGCAGGAATATACATGTAAACGCAGGAATATACATGTAAACGCAGAAATATACATGTAAACGCAGGAATATACATATAAACGCAGGAATATACATGTCCTGAGAATTTTTCTAAAATTCTAAAAAAATAAAAAAAATAAAAATAAAAATAAAAAAAAATCTAAAATGAGCACTTTGTTCAATCTGTTGTAAATTATAAAAATAAATGCTATGATTTGAATGAAGATGAGTAAGATCAGATGAGGCAGAAAAACAAAAATCTTCCTTTAAATATATGTGTGTGAGAATGCTTACATTTGACGCTTTACCCTTGACATGTCTCTCAGTGTAGAAGAGCATATAAACACCACTTACTTTATTGAGAAATAAAGGATGTTCTGATTTGATCAAATTTTTAGTAATAAGGTAATCTAGGTTAAAAAAAAAAAAAAAACCAGACAGTTTTGCTGTTACTAGTACAGTAGGAAAATAGGTATGCCCTCCAAGCTCTCACAGGTAACTATGGTTTTATACTGTTTCTTGTAGGTATCGAGTGGTGGTAACACTCAGGAGCAGGGATCGGCTAGGAGGATTGGGCGGAAGGAAAACAGGATGTCCCATCAGAACCTGCTTAGTTCCCTGAGAAAGGGGACGGAGAGGGAAGGATCAAACATGAACCCACAGTGTGCCCAAAATCCATACATGATAACAACTGAAATGATATCAGCCTTATAATTGCCCTGGATATTTTCTTCCTTTTCTAGACTGAAGACATTTGCACTGAGTCCGTTTTCCCTTTTTATACTTTAACTGGATACCCTTTCCAGTTTGTCGCAATTGCAGCTTATTGACATGACAAAAGTGAGCTTCGTTCGTTTCATTTCTGAAAATTGTTTTTCCTTATATTTAACATGAAATGAAATTGAGCTGAAAACAGCAAGCTCTTACTAAGGCACCAGTCGGAAGGCAGGAGTATCCGACATGGATCTGTGAAGAAGCCTGTCAGGGTGGGGAGGTGACAGGGTAGCTGCAGATGGTCTCCTCTCCCTCAGCTCCCCAAGTCCAGTGCCAGCCTCAGTCCTGAGACTGCAGTGTGACCTTGCTGTGGCCGCCCTTCACCGCCCGCCCCATTCCCCCATCTGCAATGGGTCATCTAAATCTCCTCTCAAATATCCTTCCTTACTCTCACTGCTCTATCCCTGCCCCTCCCAGCAGCCACGCCCTAGAATCTCAGACAAACAGAGGCAGACCTTCACCTCCTCCAAATCATCCCCCAGTCTCATCCCCAGCAGACTGGTTGCTGCTGCCACCTTCTCCACTCCCCATCCTCTGTGGATTGCACAAATCTTCCCCTCCTAAGTTCCTGCACTCCCTGGAAACTCTGATAAGGGAAACGGGTAGACTAGTGTGGATCTTCACCTCCTCCTCACCTCCTCCAAATCTGACCCCTCAGCACTGTGTCACACCACTCGCTATGGCCTCTCCGTCCACATGCCTGGAACGCCGTCGCCAGCGGATCACACACATCTCCCCCTCTGGCTTCCCTGCCACACACTGCTCTATTCCAGCTCACAAACCCAGCTGGCGTCCTTGGGAGCCCACGGGCCACTCCCACCAGGGAAGCAGGGGGCCATAGCTGCAGACTTCACCTCTTCCTTCTCAGTTCTTCAAATTCCAGTTCCCCGTTCATTCATTCATTCACTCATTCCCCAGCTCTGTAGCAGACTTTCTGCTGTCACCCTTCTTCCTTCTCTGTCCCCTTTCCCAGGGAACTAAGCGGATTCTGACGGAACATCTTGCTTTCCTTCCTCCTGTGGAGTCCTTCGGCCCAATCCTCCCTCATAACCTATCTCTGTTCCTAAGTGTCACCACGCAATATGTGGAGACACATTTGACCAAGAGCCCCCAGCACCACACAGTCACCACCTCATCACAAGAACCAGAGACCGTAACCAAAGCCAGGGAACAAAGCACCTACTCAACAAAGATCAGATCAGATATCAGCACCAAGAATTACAATGTTTCTAAACCCAGATGCCCTGACGCCAGCATAAAATCACAATATATGTCTCAATTAGAGCCCAGGAACCCTCCCACAGCAGGCCCTAAGCATGTACTATAGCTGACCCACAGTAAAAGACCTTAAAATAGGCTTTATGACTATGAAGGAGGTCCTTAAATAGGAACTGGAAAATGCTTTAAAGGATTCTTATGAAAACAAACAGTTGAAGGAAATGAACTAAACTCTTCAAGACCTGCAGGTGATAATAGAATCAAAAAAGAAAACACAAAATGAAGGAAGTCTGGAAGTAAAAATGGACGAGCTCAAAACAGGCCCCTCTGAGGTAAGCCCCACGAACTCAATACAGGAAAAAGAAGAGAGACACTCAGGTCTTGAAGACATGGTAAAGAAATGGATACCTTGGTTAAAGAAAATATTAAATATAAAGTGACCCAGTGACTTACAAAGGCATAGAATTACACCTCAGTAGAGACTGAAAGCCAGAAGAAGCTGGACAAATGTTCTACACAGTCCATGACATAACAGTTGCCAGTCCAGACACCAAAACTTTGAACAGAATGGGTAGAGAAAAAAGACATTCCATAATAAAACCAGATTTAAACACTGTCTACAGATCCTGCTGTTCAAAAGGCACTAGAAGAAAAACTCCAAACTGTAAAGGTTAACCACACCCAAGAAAATACAAAGAATTAACAATTCCAGACCAGCAAATTAAAAGGGGGGATATAAACACACACACACACACACACACACACACACACACACACACACCACCACCAACAACAACAAATAAACATGAAATGCCAAACACTGCTTATTGAATCCCAACATCAATGGGCTTAATTCCCCAATAAAATCATGGAGACTAACACAATAGATGTGGAAGCAGGATTCGTCCATCTGTTGTACACAAGAAAAATAACATACCTCATGGTCAAAGGATGGAAAATGATATTCCAAGCATATTGACCTTAGACGCAAGCTGGTATCACCATTTAAATATCTGACAAAACAGACTTCAAACCAAAGCTAATCAGAAGAGACGGTGAAGAAACTGACATACTCCTCAAAGGAAAAACCCACCGAGGAATTGCGATTTCTAATGTCTGTGCCGCACACATGCCGATTCCCAGGTTCATAGAAGACACTCCTACAGCTCTGATCACATTGGCACACTTAGATATTAGGAGGCTTCAATACCTGACTTTCGCCAATAAATAGGTCATCCAGACAAAACCTGAACAGAAATGCTGAAACTGGTAGATGTTATAAAACAAATGGAGCTAATAGATGATTACAGGATATTTCACCTAAATCCAAAAGGATGTTCCTCCTCACCGCTTTGTGGAACTTTCTGATAATTTACCCCATACTCAGACATTAAGCAAGTTTTAACAGATACAAGAAAATTGAACTAATATCCTGCATCCCATCTGGCCACCACAGACTAAAGCCAGATAGTAACAGTAGCAAACAGAAAGCTTACACAGGAATGGAAACTGAGCAGCTCACTACTGACTGAAAAAAATGTGTCCAGACAGAAATTAAGAAATGAAAAGCCTTTCTAGAATTGACTAACACAAAATGTATAGAACACAATAAAGGTGGTTGTAAGACACACTAGCACTAAGTGCCACATAAAAATAACTAGAGAGAACGTATACTAGTAACTTGAAATTAACGAGTAATCTGAAAGCTCTAGAACAAAAAAATCAAACCCAAATGGAATAGATAGCAATAAGTCATCAAACTTGGGGCTGAAATCAATAACATAGAAACAAATAGTACAGTGAGTCGGTAAAATAAAGAGTTGCTTCTCTGAGAAAAATCAGTAAGACAGCCAAAGCGATATCCAGGTTAGCAAAGGTGCTGATGAAAGGGGACGCGCCAGTGGCGCCAGTAGGAAACCAAGAGAATCAGGAGGATGTGCTTTAAAAACCCGTGCTCCACCAAACTGGAAAATGAAAAAGAAGTCGATAATTCTCCTGATATGCACCACTTACCAAAGTTAAATCAATATCAAAGAAGCAATTTAAACAGACCTATAACCCCTAGTGAAATAGAAGCATTCTTTTTTTTTTTTTTTTAAAGCCCAGAGCCAGGTGGATTCAGTGCAGAATTCTAACAGACTTTCACAGAGGAGTTAATGCCAGGACTCCTCAATTACTCCACAAAATAAAAACATAAGGACCACCGCGGGATTTGTATCATATGGCCCAGTGACCCTAATACCTAAGTCACATAAAGACCCAATAGAGGAAGAAAATTACAGAATAATTTTCCTTATGAACTATGTTATGTTATGAATCTTTTCCTGGAGAGCTAAAATACACCATTTTGCTCATCTCAGGGAACCCACAACAGGCCAAAGTTCAGATAGCACTGAAGAACAACTTGGTGTCTTTTTTGGAGTTACTTACAGGAGCAGATAGGAGTCAAACACAGCTGCTTCAGCAAGGTACACACATGTGCGTGCACACACACACACACACACACACACACACACAGCATGGATGACTGCACACACAAGCTAGCAAACCTCCACAGCCTGCAGACAGCCCAATAGGTTGGAGGGCTTTCTTTGCTGGCCCACACTTCTCAGGTTGGCTCAGCTGGTCTGTCTCTGCTGCCTCCAGGCATCTGCTCTGCTCACAGAGTCCTTACAGCCCTCCTCTCTCAGTCTTTAAACACAGCTTTACCTCTGAGAGGGACAGTATATTGTATACTCTGGCAGGGACTGGCCTACTAATTCTGGTTCGTTTCAGGGGGATCCCTGAAGCTAGTTTTTAGCAATTTATCTCCGTGCTTAAGCTTCCCTACAGGATGGGAATGTTTTAATCTTGGAGGAGTGTTACATAACAACACAGTCAAAGGTACTCAATAAAATATTTGCAAACAGAAAAAAGATCATCCAATAACATCAAATTGCCTTCATCCCAGAGATGCAGGAATGGTTCAATATATGAAAATCAGTGAGTGTAATCCACCAAATATGCTAAAATATAAAAAGCACACATCCTCTCATTGGATGCAGACAACGCTTTTGATAAGATCAAATGTGATAAGTCTTGGTGAGCTTACAGATAGGCAGTTTACACCAAGCCTTCAGCCAACATCAAGTTAAACGTAGAGAAGCGCAAAGCAGTTCCACTAAAATCAGGAACAAGACAAGGCTGTCCACTCTTTTTCTATATAGAAATATAGTACTTGAAATCTTAGCTAAAGCAATAAGACAACTAAAGGATATCAAGGGGATAGCAATTGGAAAGGAAGAAGTCACGTATGAATTTGCAGGTACTAAGGACATAAGTGACCCAAAAAATTCCACTGGGGAACTACTTGTCCGCACTCCCTCCCAGGAGAGTGGAATTAGCATCAAAATACAAACAGCACCAGGCCTCAACATAAGGGGACTGATGCTTTTTTGTAATTCATATAGTTTTGGAATGAATCAGGTGAAGCTTGAGGAAGTTTGAATGCGTTTACTTCACACATGAGCATGTGATTCTCCCATCCACAGTGCCTAGGACCTTCTGATTTTCTTCTTTGAGTGTCCTAATGCCCAGGAAGTGTCTACTTCAGCTGTAGATAAACCCGAGGGGGAGTTATTTCAGGAGTCCGCTAGTCGATCATGCCCCCCTCCCCTTCTGCCCTTCATGCGTGTTCTTTTCCTCCCCATGCTCCCCGGAAGGCCTTCCCTAGATGCTGAGTGGATAGTCACCTTGCTTTCACCCATGCTTCCGGATCTCCAGCCAAGAGCTACCTCTTCTCACCCTAAACTGCCCAGTCCCAGATAATGTGTTACAGCCATAGGAAATAGACTAACCCAGAGGAATTGTGCAGTCCTCAGACACAGGGTAAGAACCCAGACAGAACAGCCCATGTAATGTAAGAATCCGTTTCCATAAAAAGCCCAATAATTTGTAGCAACAGAAAACAGTGCTTCCCGGAACCAGAAGCTAAAGGAGAGGTAGGCTGCCAGCAGGAGCAGTCAGTTGGTCATGTATGATGAAATAGATGGTATCTTGACCATCGTGATGATTTCTTGATTGTATACAAATCTCAAAGTTTATCAGTTGCACCCTTTAAAACCTTACGATTTTTCTTTTGTGTATTGGTTCTAGCCAGAATCTACACGTGCACACATTTATTTTTTAACATTCAGGCTTTTATGTCCTTTTGCGAAACATGACCGTGAATGTTTTCTGAACCCCTTAGGTAAGACATTTCTGTATTTGAACTTTTGTCATAATTCGAACACTTAATTGTGTTTAAAACTTAAATATTTTCCTTATACTTCTCTCCTTTACCCAAATAAAATATTGAATTGATTATATTTGTATTCATAGTGTATAATTTAGTATATGAAATACAACACTTGCACAAAATCTTTAATTAGTGAGAGAGATTAAATTTGTCATAGATTTCTGAAATACCTCATTAAAGTGACTGTTCAGTACATGCAGGTTTCAGTATCTCAGATAAGGAAACTTACCCCTATTAAATATTATTTAATTTAGATTATAGATGAGCTAGAAGAAACATTTTAATTATATACAAATCTACAGATGTTCATGGGTTTATTACTTAAAGATGTTAGGTAACTATACTTGTATTATGAACATTTTATTCCTAAAAAGCTTTAATTAAGGCTGTTTCTTCTATTCATCCCTCCAAAAAAGATGTCTGTTCTGTACCTCTATAATGTGATATAAATACTCGTTAAAGCCTTTGTGTTTTTACTGCCCTTTCTACCTCGATAGAGTAGAAGGTCTGAAAGCGAACCCTTCCAGCACTCCCATCTGTGTTCAGTACCTTGATGAAAGGCTAAGCAGTGAGCCCCTGTTCTGTGACTGTGGGTGTGGCCTTCCTAGGTTCTGTTCACTGTCATTGCATACAGTTGGAAGCTTTGTGGGCTTTTGTTTTTGTTTTTGTGTTTTAGATGCTTGTGTGTTTTGGATCAATCCCACATTGTATTTTATTGCTCTTTAACTGTGATATTAATTCCTGTTTTGCTGTCTGTGTCTGGCAGTATAGACACACTATCCCTCATTTGTCTAGTGGGTTATCTTTAACCAGCTTTTACTAGTACTGTTGACTGTTCTCCTCCAGGTAGGCTGCTTGTAGAGCATGGGTAGAGCTTGCTCCTGGTTTAGGTCTAATCTGATTAGCCGTGTCTTCTAAGTGAAAGGCTTGAAATGTGCTTTTACTTCTAAGTGACAGGCTTAGACTTGAAGTCTGCCAGCGTGCTAGCTGCTCTCTGGTCACCTGAGCTCTTCTTTCTTCCTTACCTTCCTGCTGTTGACTGTTTTGGTGATGGTGTAGATAGATGAACTGAAAAACATTTAATCTCTGGAAATGAGCACATTTTCTTTTACATTGGATTGTAGTGTGGAAGGCAGGGCAAGACAAATGTACTCAGGTGTTGAACTGGGTTTATTTTGTTGCTCCGTTACATAAACCAAACCCTCCTGGTGGTGTGCTGTTGTCTCCTGGGTCTCAGAATGCCTCTGCTGGAGGACTTTCCCGAGGGTTCCTGTTTTCCCTGCAGCCAGGAACAGCTGGTGCCAGCCTGTGTCATAAGGGAATGCTCTCAAGGTAGTAAACAGGCCAAAAACTAACAAGAGTAAGCCAGGACTTAGGTTGTTTTCAAGTATTTATTCTGTTTATTTTTCCTAGCTCAGCATAAAAAGTCATTTCCCTTCCTTTCTTGAAAATAGGATTCCTAATTTACCATGACCATGTCTAGGAACAAGTATTTAAAAAAAAATAAATAAATAGAATTTGAATTATAATGATCAGTGATTTAAAAGCTAAAAGTAGCAAAACTTGACGGTTTGCTCCTCTGAACAGACACAGGTAGACAGCACACATCAGGTTCTTTACATCCCCCATGGAGGTAGACACAGTAGGGAAAGAAAGAAGCAGGAAGCCCCGTAGCTCATAGCAACTCAGCGTACCTCCTCCTGCTCCCCTCCAGACCAGGATGCTGACAGATGCTGGACTACTGTGTAAGGCAAGCTCAGCCCGGGAGGCTGCACTGCAGTATTTTATGTCATTACCTTGATAATAATTTTTTCTAATATTAAATTCTTACTGAAGCTAACACTCTTGAGTTTTAACAAAGAAAAAAAGAAAAGAAAGAAAATGCCCTTTCTAACAATGTAGAGTTGTAAGAGGGTCCCACTATTTTCATTCAGTTTTTGGGGGAGCCTTATGAGATGACAGCACACCCACAATTTCCCTTAACTGAAATGTCTTAGGATCTGTTTGAAGTAAACCTTCTCACTGTCTTTTATTTACTGCTAGGTATAATTGAACTAGGAATAAACTGGATGGAAACTGCATCTAAAAACAGTCATGACTGCTATTCTCCTGGTGTCCTTTGTTTACTCTGTGAAGTAGGAAGTATTGGTGTCTTGTATAGCCCTACCTCTCTGTCTCTATAACCTGGACTATGTAGCCCTCACTGCGCCCAACTGAATTTCCCTATTAATATCAAGACTTGTTACTGTGTTTTGCCAATTTAAGCCCTGAACTAATTATATGTGAAATAATGTGTCAGTCAGCTAACTCAGTGCGCCATGAGAAGTTTAGATTGGTGTTGGATGACTTAATATTGGATGTCCTAAAATGATTTCTTGAAAAGTGGACCAGATAACTTTTCAGAAATTAATCTTTTAAAATATCTCAATTGATACTGAAAATTCAACAGTACTGTTATAGTCACCACTGTGCGTGATGGCACATACCCATAACTCCAGTGAGATCACTGAGACAACAGCATCACTAGTTAAAGCCCAGCCTGTGCTACTCAAAATCAGTAGAGTCAAATGCTGTCATCTTCTCTAAACTAAATGGGAAAGGAAAATATTTCTTCAAATAGAAACTAAGAGAACAGGAAACTAGACTTCAGACTTTCCAAATTCCACTGGGTGACATTTAATCTTGATAACTTCTTTAAGCTAAGTGTGAGTTAAAATGAAAGCAAAAACTATGAATTATGGTTTCTTAATTTATCAGTTGCTATCTTCTTAGCTCTGAAAAATATTCAGAATCAGAGGTATTTGCATATAAGTTTCTTAGTGCCTAGTTTTTGTTCTGGCTATCAATAACTCAAAAGTGTCTGCAGTTCTGTGCTCTGTAGCGCACACACAGCGTGCACAGAGCTAGTGTCATTATCCCATGCAGAGGTTATGTGCAGATAGTGCTGTTTAAAAACACATTGAATAAGGCAGTGCATTTATAAACACCAGACACTGAATGTGTAAAGGAAACTCTTTGAGGTTGGGGATATATATAGATAGTCTGTTAGTAAAATGAGTTCAGTCCCCACCACCTAACATAAATTGGTGGTATTTGTTGTGTTTTATAAACAAGAGAAGTGTTTTTGGTAGAGCCAGGTGTAGTGAGGTGGGAGGGGTGCCTCGGTGGGCCCATGCTGAGGCATCCCTTTCCCCTGAGGTACCCGCCCTATGATGGATATAGGATGGAATAGAGTTTATTTAGGGTATGGGGAAGTTTATTTAGGGTAGAGTTGGGAAGGGAGTATAGACAGAGAGATGGGGGAGGGGAAGAAGAGAGAGGCCAGGAACATGTAGAGAAAGAGGGAGAGGGAGGGGGCAGGGAGAGAAGAGGAAGAGATGAGAGTAATGTGAGGGTAAGAGAGAGAAGAGAGTGAGGAGGGGGCAAATGACCCCCCTTTCTAGTGAGTCGAGCATACCTGGCTGTTGCCAGGTAACAGTGGGGCAGAGCCTAGAAGGAATGATAAGAACATTCCTCCGTTTTGGTTTAATTAAAAAAGAAAGTAGACAAAAGTGATGGTGAAGCAGGAATAGGGTGGTGGTGATCTTTACTTACTGCTTACTTTGGGATGACTGGTCTCTGGGGAAACCTAAGAAAATGAGGATGAGGATGTTGGTCCAGCAGTATTGTCTTGTAATCCCAACACTAGGGCAGTAGATACAGGGGCATGCTGGCTCTCTGGCTGTGGTGGTTTGAATGAGATGTTCCCATAGTCTTGGCCATTTGAATACTCAGCCCATTTGGTGGAGTTGTTGGGATAGGTGTAGGAGGTAAGGAGGTGTTCCTTGCTGAAGGAAATACATTGCTGGGGCAGACTTTAAGTCCTCAGAAGCTGTGTGCCTGTTCCTGTTTCTCCAGAGAAAACAATGAGCTCTCAGCCACTAGAGTCACCATGCCTGCCTGCACTTACCTGTTGTCATGGAGATAGAGTCCTTTTCCTCAGATAAACCCTTCTTTCTTTAAGTTTCCTTGTTCATGGTCTTTTATTATGGCTATAGAAAACTAATATACACCAGACTAGGTAAGCACAGGATCCCAGTGAGGGATCCTCTCAAAAAACAAGATGCACAACTAAAAGATTGACCTCAAGTCTCTACACCCAAGTGCATATGAATCCTCACACACATGTGGGAACACACATGAACACACTACACAGGTGCTTTTGACTTGCTAAAACTTGATTGCAAATGAAATAATTGGATCAAGTATCACCTTATATATGTACTTTTCATAATAATTTTATTTTTTTTCTCAGTAATTTTAAACAAAGTTTCGGTGAATGTTTTTTAGACTGAATAGTTCTTACTCTTTTTTTCTCTCGCAGACTAAGAGTTTTCTGTTCTGCTTTTTATAATATCACTGCAGTTATGATGTTTACTTAATTATAAGCTTATTAAGTTTTCTAATTTGATGCCTCTAGCTCTCATCTGTTTAACTGGCAGAGTAAAAACAAATAATCCCACATGGTTCAAATGTTTGGCTTAATAACTGGCTAATACAAATGACATGAAGTCAAATACCTATTGCCTGGTGTCATTAAGGCACTAGCCGTGGTCTGCAATACAGTGTGCCGCCCAGAGCTGGTATAGCGCAATATTTCATTCTTCGTGCAGTGCATATAGAGAGTAGATCCATATTTTATCCATAAGAATACTAACCAGTCATGAGGCCATAGATGTCCTATGTGAAATGAGTGAAACATGAAAAGCCACACACTATATGACTGTGCTCATGAGAGATAACTGCATTTTATAATTGCTGGATGGAAAACAGAAGTATCCTCAGTCTCTTATTTATACTTCCTGTATAACTCATACTTGAAAATAAACCGCCAACTCGCTAGTTTTTTTTCCAGCATCTAGAAGGCATAATCATGACATTCAAGTTTTATTATTTCTTGCTTTTGGTATTGGAAGTACAGTACCTTTACATATTGCTCTTGGACAATGTTAGTATGAAAAAATTATCATTTGGGGACTGGACACTATATTCTATGATAGACTATCATTAAAAAATGAGGTAAGGTTTATAGGTGTTGGTGGGTTCCTCCAGGGGCTGCATGTCTCATAATTATGAAGAATTAACATATAAATTACATTTCTATATATACACAAATGACAAAAATGTTAAAATAAAATAAAACAAAAATCCATAAAAAATAGGGAGTTTATTTTGTGTTGACCAACTACTCCTGGGTCGTGAAGTGGTCAGTACTCCCAATGACACTCCATTAGAGTGAACTGATTTTTCATTTGCCAGAAGGTATCAGTTGCAAATTCTTGGTTCAGTATGCGAGCTCATCTAACTTGAATCTTCGCAGGCCCTGCCCCGTGCATGTTGCCACAGTCTCTGTGTTCATCTGTGCGCCTGTCTTGTTATGTCTGGGAAACACTGTTTTCTTGGAGTTACACACCTCTCCTGCTCTTACAATCTTTCTTCTTCCTCTTCTGCATACATCTTTGAGCCTGGGGGAGGATAAAGATGTCCCATTTAGGACTGATTGCTTCAAAGTCTCTCACTCAGCGTGTTATCTAGCTGTGGGTGGCTGCTAATTTTCAACTTTAAGAAGCTTCTCTGGTGAAGGTTGAACAAGGCATGGTGGGTACATGATGTGGGTACAGCATCACGCTATTTGGAGTCATGTTACTGCTTTGCTCCTTTAACAGAGAAATGGTAGTGTGTTTTCCTCTGGGCACATGATCTATCTAGTCTAGGTTCTTGGCCACTCTAGCAGTGTAGGGTATGGGTTCTGTCTCATGAAGTGGGTCTTAGATCTGTACAAAAATGTTTGGTTGATGGAGTATCATCTGTGCCAGTGCTGCACCAGGGTACCCTGCCGAGAGCTGGCTGCCGTAGGTAGCAGGAGTTGTAGCTGGGTGATGCCGATGATCACCTTTCTCCTCCCACATTGTCAAGAGTCCCTCGAATGATTGGCACCGTGCAGGATAGTCAGGAGGGATGACACTTCTAGGTAGTTAGACCCCAGCTTGACTTCTTCATGTTCGAAGACGTACCTAACTGTTGCCTTCAGCAGCAGTCTTGCCATCAGGTTGTGGAGGGCAATCAATACACTTGGCAGTCAATAGCCCGCAATGTTTGGGATGTTCCATGAGAGCCTCTTGACCAGCAACTCAACTACATGTAACTCATTCCTCTTACTAGAGCATAAGATGTCTATTCGGGGCATTGCTTTTCCCCCATTATATTGTGAGTCTGCTTAAATTTCCTTCAAATATGTATATATATTTTTTCATAAATATTTTCTATAAGACTGCCATGTTTTCTGTGAGGCCGTCAGTGTTAGGTGTCCCTCCCCGTATTCCCTCCTGTAACCTGCTCGCTCATCCCCACCCTTTTAAACCTACAGTTCTGGTTTCCCCCTTTCTTTGTATAAACCTATATTCTGTTTCCTCATCCTTTGGAGAGCCTCTCCTAGTCTGTTACTCAGAACCTGACCTCTTGATATTCAGAGTGTAGGACACATATGGGAAGCTTTAGATGTAACACCCACATATTAGAGAAAACATGCAGTATTTGGTTTTGGGAGGTTGGGGGTGGCAGGATCTGGCTTACGTCACTCGGGATGATTATTTTCTAGATCTATCCATTTATCAGTGAATCTCATTTTTTTAAATGGCTGAGTCACACTTCATTGTGTAAATGCCAGAAATGAACATGGATGAGCATGGGTCTCTGCAGTAAGGTGCAGGGGCCTTTGGGTGTGTGCCCAAGATCTTTTGGTAGATCTCTTGTGAACTGTTGAGGAAACTTCACTCTGATTTCTATAGTGTCTGTACAAGTTTGCACTCCCATCCGCAGTAAGTGTCCCTTTTCCTGGTATCCTTGACAGCATGTGCTGTCGTCTCTTTTATTGGTCTTGGCTGTTCTGTGTAAGATGAGATCTCAAAGTGGCTTTAATTTTCATTTCCATGATAGCCTAGGATGTTGAACATTTAAGTGTTTTTCGGACATTTGTGTTTGATCTTTTGAAAAATCTCTCCTTAGTTCTGTACCCCAATTTTAAATCTCCTTGATTTTGAATCCCCATTTTTAAATTGTTTTCATGATGTTCAGGGTTTTGGTGGTGGTGCAGGGGTGTTTGTTAGTTAATTCTCTGTATACACTAGACACTAACCTTCTGTCAGATACATGACTGTTGATCTCTTCCCATTCTATAGCCTATAGCTATGCTCAATGACAGCGTCACTTACAGAAGCTTTGTAGCTTTATGAGTCTCCACCTTAACTGTTGGTCTTGCTGTCTATGCTGTTGGTGTCTCTTGCTCAGAAAAATCCTTGAGTTCAAGCATGTCTCTGCCTCCTTTTTGACTAGATTCAGGACTGGGCTTGGGCTGAGATTCCTGACCTGTTCGGAGTTGAGTTTTGTGCAGGGCGACAAGCATGGATCGATTTGCATGCATCCTCATGCAGCCCTCTGCTCGTACCTGCACCATTTGTTAAAGGTGCTGCCATTTCTTGAGTTTGTATTTTTGGTTTCTTTGTCAAAAATCAAGATCTATAGGTTATGGAATTATCTGTATTTTCAGTTTGATTCCATTGATCATTTTTAGGGGAATGCTGTTTTGATTACTATAGTTTTGTAGTACAATTTGAGGCTGAGGATGGCAATGCCTGTTGTAGCAGTTCTTTTGTTATCCCACTATTTTATTATTTTATTAGTTATTTTTTATTATTTTAGTTATCTTGAGTTTTTTGTGGTTCCATATGAGGTTGAATTTTTTTTTTCAAATTTCGGTAAAGAATTTTGTTGGAATTTTGTTGAGGATTGCAGGCATGTCTCACAGTATTAATCCTTTCCATCCTTGAATTCAAGAATTGTCTTTCCATCTTTTGGTGTCTTCAATTTCTTTATTCGATGTCTTAAAATTTTTCATTATACAAGTCTTTTACTTGCTTATTTATATATATGTGTGTGCGTGCGTGCATGTATATGTATATTTTCGAGACTCTTTCAAAAGGTACTGTTTCCCTGATTGCTTTCTTGGTGTTTGTCATTTGTATATAGGAAAGCTACTGATTTTTCTGTTTATTTTGTATCTTGCTACATTGCTGAAAGTGTTTATCAGCTATAGGAGCTTTCTAATGGAGTCTTTACGGACTTTTAGGTATAAAATTTTATTGTCTGCAAATAAATTTGATTTCTTCCTTCTTATTTATCTCCAGTTGTCTTTTTGCTCTAAGACTTAAAGGACTATATTGAATAGGTATGGAGAGAGTGGGCACCTTTGTCTCATTCCTGATTTTAGTGGAAATTCTTTGAGATTCCCTCCATTTAGGATGCTATGGACTTGCTGTTAATTGCCTTTATTATGCTGAGGTATGTTCCTTGTGTCTAAGACTTGAATCAGGCTGAAGCATGATTCAGAGTAAGTCTGGAGAGACTGGAATGAAGGACAGGTTGCCTACCCAAGTCCTGGCCTAGTGTGACCACTGGACTCTCTGGTAGAGAATGTTTCTAGTGTTGTAGAGAGTCAGAAAGGAATGGGGATGAGCTGTAAGGAATGTCTGAAAGGGTCAGCCTGAAGGAGCTGTTGGGTGATTGATTGATTGATTGATTGATTTTTATCACTTATGAGCTCTGTTGATAGGGAGCCAGCTTAGCTTTGGACTGACTATAGTCAACCACAATGACTCACATATAATACCAGCACCTGGGTAGCTGATGAAGGAGTATTTATTGATAGGGTTCCAAGGCCAAAGTTGGTTACAGAGTGAGCTTTACGCCAGCCTGAGATAAAAAGAGTGAGACCCTGTCTCAAAGTTAGTTAAATGGGCTCAACATAACTGTGTGTACTAGGGAACTAGGGCTGAAAATAGGTTTCTTAGAGATTTCTTCTAAGGCTTAAGCATTCACAATTCACATTTTGAAAGCTCACCTTTGCTCTGCAACTGAAGTCAAATTCTATTTGAGTTTAGTAAACTTTTAGTTGGATATACTATATATCCATATAGTAAATATTTAGATTAGTAATTATAAATAACTTTCTAAAATGTATGTGTGTGAGAGTGACTGCGTATAGCTATGTAATGTGTTCATGGGGAGTCTGAGGTAGATTTTGGGCCATATTATTCTCTACCTTATACATTGAGGAAGTATCTCTCACTTGAACCCAGAACTATGACCTCTGTGCCTAATGTGCATAGCCAGCTTGTCCTGAGGAGTCCCCTGTCCCTACCTTTTGAGTGCTGGAATTACAGGTGGGCTGCTTAGCCTACCTAGTGTTTATATGGGTTCTGGAGAATCTAAATTCAGGTCTCAAAGTGCCTGGTGAGTATTTTATCTACTGACCAATCTCTCTAGCCCTGAAACATTTCTAAGAACACAGCATTCTCAGCCCTGTGGACATAGAATTTCCTGTAGTTGTAACTGTTCAGTGTTGTAGAGCATATCTATAACTTATTAGGACATGGTATGAAATTTTTAAAAAAAAAATTGAAATGAGTTTCATTTTAAGCTGATTCCTTCGAGTGTGTGTATATGTTAAACTAGTATGTATATGTCTATACCAGAAGAAATGATGTTTTAAGTTTCATATAGTCAAATGATTGAGCGTCATGTATAAATATACGGCCCTACTTCCTCTGTGAGGTGTGCTTCTTGTACTGACCCTTCTCTTCCGTCCCTGAGCTAGACTGTCCTTCTGCCTTCAGTCTCTAGTTTGGCACTTGAGCCACTGAAATTAGTTTGAATTGAGGGTGATTTTTAGGGTAAAATACACGTGTATTTTGAAGATTTATTATGAAAAATTTAAATATTTTTCTAATAACATTGATTACAGGTTAGGACATTCAGTTGAATAAAATTATATTAAAATGTATTCCTTGTCTTTACGCTTTGGGGTGGTTTCTCATAAATCTGTATTACACACGCAGCTTGCATATCACGATTCTGTTGGACAGCAATAGTCTATTGACTGTCTTATAGAGAGAGGTCAGATTGTAAAAGGTGCATACATAGCCTTTTAACTTTTCATTCCTGTCTTCAAAGGTTAGAAAGTCATCAAAAGCTGTTTGCACATCATTCCAACAGCTGTGTTGCATTTCTCTTGTGCGTTGTAGGTTTACAAGTCAGTCTGACGACCACTTCACCACCACTTAGAAGTGGAAATGGAATGGTGTAAGCTAGAAGAGAGGATAAGGAAAAATAAAACACAAACCAAGAATGGGAGGGCTTTGATTGTGGATCATAGGAAACGCTGCTAGGCTCTAGGACTAGTACTTAGTAATTATAGATGGTAACCTAGAACTATAATGGGTCCCCGTACACTCTTCTTTAAGAACAGACTTTGAAAAACACTCATAGAAAGATATATTTATTGCATTCAGAGTTAAGGAACATTTTCACTAAACAACACTACGTAGGAGGCTGTGGGCATGGCTCAATGATGGAACACGTGCCCAGTGTGTGCGAGGCCCTGGGTTCTCTTCTTCAGGAAACCTCGCCCTTCCAAAGAGAAGACCATTTTGTTTATGCTTTTTAAAAAACAATCTTAACAATTTCATTGTGGAAAGGGGGTGGGGTGAAATTTCTCTCCATAAAACACGCAGAAACTCTTTAAGCTCCCATTATGTACAGTGAAGATATTATTTATTTTCCTCCTAAAAAAAATGGTTGTCTCCTTACCCCCATCCCACTCCCATGTTCATGTTTGTTTTGGTTTCCTTCTGTTTGATTTCTCAACGAGACATTTGGTCACCCCACTTGAGTTTATTTTCAATTTATTAAATGAAGACTAGCAAACCGTATTATGTTTTGTATTTGAAATTGCAAGGTACATTTCCTTTTTATTTTATTTTTAATTTAACTCTTTGTTTTACAGATGAGGGCAGAAGTGCAGTTGACCAAGCAGGTGGTGCACAGATTGTAATTGACCATTTAAGGTCGCTGTGCAGTAGAACAGATCCCGCCAATGAGAAGCTCTTGACTGTCTTTTGTGGCATGCTGATGAACTATAGCAATGAGAATGGTAAACAAAGCTGAACACTTGCTTTATCTGTGGGGTAAATTCTAAAATAATGTTCACTTTGATATACAACACTTATGTGAAAACTGAACAGACTCATTAGTGGCACATAAACCTAAGGCTTCACTTGACAGTGTTGGGGAATTACGCATTGGTCTGAGGTACAGAACTGGAGCTAGGCTGCAAAGGTCACCCATGATATACCTAAACGTAAAAATCAAGTGTTACGGTATAGTTAAAATTTTCTTGCTGTGACCATTTTAAAAAGAAACAATGTTAAAGTAGGTTCATGTTTATGACTTTAAATATAGTTTCAGGCAAATGTTTTTAGATAGAAAAATAGCTACAATGTTTACTTGGAAGAATAAATATTCTTCAATCAAATTGAGCTTTAGAATATCAAAGTTCAAAGTAAGTGTAAATAGCTCATTGTAGAAATTAGTCTTTTAAGATAATTTGTTTTCCATGTAAGACATTTGTAGGACCTAGCAACAAATGGCAAACATTCACACAGCCTGCGATTATTAGTTACAGGAGCATCCATCCATGCAACAATAGTTTTCATAATCCTTTTATGTTTTAAGAATGGATCATTTCTCATCATCTATGTAAAGTATTATGTAAATAAGTGCTGCAACTTCAGGATGTTCTTGGCATGTAACAGAGGTCTTTCTGGGATTTGTTTCTTGTGGTATTTTATGTTTTGCAGTTATATATTGAATATGTAGTAATTTTTTATTCTGAATGAGGTTTTTTTAAATGGTATGGTCATATGGTTAGTGATTTTTTTTTTTTCCGTTTACCTTTGCTGTATTCATTTTGAAGGATTCTAAACATAAATAAGAATAGAATAGAATCTGGGTAAAAACCCAATTTGTAGTTGTCTTAGGGTTTCTATTCCTGCACAAACATCATGACCAAGAAGCAAGTTGGGCAGGAAAAGGTTTATTCAGCTTACACCTTCCACATTGCTGTTGATCACCAAAGGAAGTCAGGACTGGAACTCAAGCAGATCAGGAAGCAGGATCTGATGCAGAGGCCATGGAGGGATATTCTTTACTGGCTTGCTTCCCCTGCCTTGCTCAGCCTGCTCTCTTATAGAACCCATGAATACCAGCCCAGAGGTAGTACCACCCACAAGGGCCCTCTCCCCTTGATCACTAATTGAGAAAATGCCTCACAGCTGGATCTCATGGAGGCACTTTCCTAAATGAAGCTCCTTTCTCCGTGATAACTCCAGCCTGTGTCAAGTTGACACACAAAACCAGCCAGCACAGTAGTTTATATCTGGAATTTAGCAGTAATATACAGGTGTCTTAATTACATTCAGAAATTACATTACATATTGTTTTTGTTTTTGTTTTTGTTTTTTTAAACTTCATTTGGGAATCAACCCAGGAAAGTAGAAAGTCCCCAAGTGGAAGAACATTTCAAAATGTCACAAAAGAAGCTGCAGCTTTGGATATAATATACATTTTATGCATCCAAACTGGAAATTTTAGTCTTTTGAGGAAGCTGTTTTAAAATGTGTCTTTAAAAAGAGAAAGAAAGGCTTGGGCACGAACTCCTCAGCCAGTCCCATAACACCCAGAGGAAGCTCCACTTCCAGGTGCTCTAACCATAGAGCCCACGACCTAGGATTAGAGGTGAGGAGGACATAACATCTGTCCCAGCACCGACAGGCATAACTGGGACCAACAGGAGCCAGGAACACAGGAGCCCCACGGGACCAGTGGCACAAATACCTTCTGGTCTGGGTTGGTCTACCTTGGGCGTGATCTCTGAAGCCAGTGCCATAACACCCAGAGGAAACTCCACTCCTAGGCGCTGTAATACACCCAGGATCACAGAAGCTTGGTCACTCCAAGATCTCAGGGCCGCAGAGGTAGCTTGACTCCCAGGAGATCAGAAACACCCAGGATCTCAGGATCACAGAGACAGTTGGACTCTGAGGAGTTCTGAAACAACCAGGATCACAGGAAGGACAGGCTCCAGTCAAATATAGCAAGGACAGGTAGTACTAGAGATAATCAGATGGTAGGAGGCAAGCGTAAGAACGTGAGCAACAAAAAGCAAAGGTAACTTGGCATCATCAGAAACCAATTCTCCTACCATAGCATGTCCTGGATATGTCATCACACTGGAAAAGCAAGATTTGGATCTAAAATCATGTCTCATGATGATGATAGAGGACTTTAAGAAGGACATAAATAACTCCCATAAAGAAATACAGGATAACACTGGTAAACAGATAGAAGTACTTAAAGAGGGAACTCAAAAATCTCTCAGAGAATTACAGGAAAACACAATCAAACAGGCAATAGAAATGAGCAAATCCATCCAAGATTTAAAAATGGAAATAGAAACAATAAATCACAAAGGGAGACAATCCTGGAGTTAGGAAACCTAGGAAAGAGATCAGGAGCCATAGACCCAAGCATCACCAACAGAATACAAGAGATAGAAGAGAGAGTCACAGGTGCAGAAGATACCACTTAACAGTCAAAGGAAATGCAAAAGTCAAAAAGCATCCAACCAAAAACAACCAGGAAATCCACGACACGATGAAAACACCAAACCTAAGGATAATAGATAGAAGAGAGAGAAGATTCCCAACTTAAATGGCCAGTAAATATCTTCAACAAAATTATGGAAGAAAACTTCCCTAACCTAAAGAGAGAGATGCCCATGAACATACAAGAAGCCTACAGAACTCCAAACAGACTGGACCAGAACAGAAATTTCTCCCAACACATAATAATCAAAACATCAAATGCACTAAATAAAGAATATTAAAAGCGGTAAGGGAAAAGGGCCAAGTAACACATAAAGGCAGACCTATCAGATTTACACCAGACTTCTCACCAGAGACTATGAAAGCTAGAAGATCCTGGGTAGATGTCATACAGACCCTAAGAGAACATAAATGTCAGCCCAGGCTGCTATACCCAGCAAAACTCTTAATTACCATAGACTGAGAAAATAAGATATTCCATGACAAAACTAAATTTACACAACAGCTTTCCACAAATCCAGTCTTACAAAGGATATGAGATAGAAAACATCAACACAAGGAGGGAAACTACACCCTAGAAAAAGCAAAAGCAAGCTGGTAATCTTTCAACAAACCCCAAAAAAAGCCACACAAACACAATTCCACCTCTAACAACAAAAATAACAAAGTAATACTTTTCCTTAATATTTCTTAACATTGGTGGACTCAATTTCCCACTAAAAATATATAGACTAACAGACTGGATATGTAAATAGGACCCAGCATTTTGCTGCATACAGGAAACACACCTCAGTGACAAAGACAGACACTACCACAGAGTAAAGGGCTGGAAAACAATTTTCAAAGAAACAAGCTAGTGTGGCCATTCTAATACTGAATAAAATCGACTTTCAACTAAAAGTTGTCAAAAAAGATAAGGAAGGACACTTCATACTGGTAAAAGGAAAAATCTTCTAAGATGAACTCACAATTCTGAACATCTGTGCTCCAAATGTAAGGGCACCTGCATTCATCAAAGAAACTTTTCTAAAGCTCCAAGCACATATCACACCCCACACAATAATAGTGGGGGACTTCAACACCCCACTCTCAACAATGGAGAGATCATGGACACAGAAACTAAACACAGACACATTAAAATCAACAGAAGTTATGAATCAAATGGATCTAACATATTTATAGAACATTTCATGCTAAAGCAAAATAATATACCTTCTTCTCAGGACCTCATGGTACCTTCTCCACAATTGACCATATAGTTGGTCACAGATCAGGCCTCAACAGACACAAGAAGATTAAAGTAATGCCATGCACCTTATCAGATCACTATGGACTAAAGGTGGTCTTAAATTCCAACAAAAACAATGGAAAACACACATACACATGAAAGCTAAACAACCTGCTACTCAATAACTTTGGCCAAGGGAAAAAATAAAGACTTTTTAAAATTTAATGAAAATGGCGGCACATTATACCAAAATATACGGGACACAGTGAAAGCAGTGGTTAGAGGAAACCTCATAGCTCTAAGTGCCTCCAAAAAGAAAATGGACAGAACTTACACTAGCAGCTTAACATCACACCTAAAAGCTTTAGGAAAAACAAACAAACAAACAAATACACCAAAGAGGAGTAGATGGCAGGAAATAATCAAACTCAGGGCTGAAATCAGCCAAATAGAAATAAAAAGAACTATACAAAGAATCAACAAAACTGGGAGCTGGTTTTTGAGAAAATAAGACTAACCAGAGGGCACAGAGACAGTATCCAAATTAATAAAATCATAAAGGATAGGGAGATATAACAACAGAAACTGTAGAAATAAAAACAAAATATCAGAGTCTACTACAAAAGCTTATACTCAACAAAATTGGAAAATCTGGATGAAATGGACAATTTTCTAGATACATACCAGATGCCAAAGTTAAAGCAGGATCAGATAAACCATCTTAATAGTTCTATAACCTGTAAAGAAATAGAAGCACTCATTAATAGTCTCCCAACCAAAAACAAAAAGCCCAGGCCCAGATGAGTCTAATGGAGATTTCTGTCAGACCTTCAAAGAAGACATAATACCAATACACCTCAAACCATTCCACAATATAGAAACAGAAGGAACACTACCCAATTTGTTCTATGAAGCCACAATTATTAGCTTATACCTAAACCACACAAAAACCAAAGAGAACTTCAGACCAATTTCCTTTGAGATTTCCATTGATGCAAAGTTCCTCAATAAAATCTTGCTAACTGAATCCAAGAACACATCAAAATGATCATTCACCAAGATCAAGTAGGCTTTATCCCAAAGATGCAGGGATGGTTCAATATATGGAAATCCAGCAATGTAATCCACTACATAAACAAACTCAAAGGAAAAAAAAAAAAAAACACGTGATTTTTTTTCTTTAGATTTTGAGAAAATATTTGACAAAATTCAGCATCTCTTCATGTTAAAAGTCTTGGAAAGATCAGGAATTCAAGGCCCATACCTAAACATAGTAAAAGCAATATATAGCAAACCAGTAGTCAACATCAAACTAAATAGAAACTTGAAGCAATCCCACTAAAATCAGGGACTAGACAAGGCTGCCTGCTCTCCCCCGTCTATTCAGTATAGTGCTCAAAGTCCTAGCCAACAAAAGGAGGCTGAAGGGATACAGATTAGAAAGGAAGAAGTGAAAGTATCACTATTTGTAAATGATATGATAGTATACTTAAGTGACCCCAAAAATTCCACTAGAGAACTCCTAAAGCTGATAAAACAACTTCAGCAAAGTTGCTGTATATAAAATTAACAAACAAATCAGTAGCCTTCTTCTACTCAAAGGATAAGGCTAAGAAAGAAATTAGGGAAAAAAACACCCTTCATAATAGTCACGAATAATATTACATACCTTGGTGTGACTCTAAGCAAGTAAAAGATCTGTATGAGAAGAACTTCAAGTCTCTGAAGAAAGAAATGGAAGAAGACCTCAGAAGATGGAAAGATCTTTCATGTTTGTGGATTGGCAAGATTACACTAGTAAAAATGTCCATCTTGCCAAAAGCAATCTACAGATTCAATGCAATCCCCTTCAAAATTTCAAATCAATTCTTCATAGAATTAATTTGCAAATTCATTTGAAATATCAAAAATTCGAGGATAGCAAAAACTGTTCTCAACAATAACTGACCTTCTGACAGAATCACTATCCCTGACATAAAGCTGTATTTCAGAGCTATAGTGACAAAAACTGGGTGGTATTGGTACAGAGACAGGCAGGAAAATCAATGGAGTAGAATTGAAGCCCCAGAAATGTACCCCTACACCTGTGGTCATTTGATCTTTGACAAAGGAGCTAAAACCATCCAGTGGAAAAAGCCTTTTCAACAAATGGTGCTGGTTTAACTGTCGGTCAACTTGTAGAAGAATGCAAATTGATCCATTCTTATCTCCCTGTACAAAGCTCAAGTCCAAGTGGATCAAGAACCTTCACATAAAATCAGATACACTGAATCTAATAGAAGAGAAAGTGGGGGAAAGTCTTGAACACACATGGGCACATGTGAAAAGTTCCTAAACAGAACACCAGTAGCTTATGCTCTAAGATCAAGAATTGACAAATGGGACCTTAAAAAATTGTAAAGCTTCTTCTGTAAGGCAAAGGATACTGTCAGTAGGACAAAACAGCAACCAACAGACTAGGAAAGGATCTTTACCAATCCTACATCCGATAGAGGACTAACAATAATCAATATATATGAAGAACTCAAAAAGTTAAACTCCAGAGAAACAAATAACCCTATTAAAAATTGGGGAACAGAACTAAACAGAGAATTCTCATCTGAGGAATACTGGATGGCTGAGAAGCACCAATAGAAATGTTCAATATCCTTAGTCGTCAGGGAATTGCAAATCAAACCAACCCTGAGATTTCACCTCACACCAGTCAGAATGGCTAAGATCAAAAACTCAGGTGACAGCATATTCTGGCTAGGATGTGGAGAAAGAGGAATACTCCTCCACTGTTGGTGGGATTGCAAGCTGGCACCCTAGAAATCAGTCTGGAGGCTCCTCAGAAAATTGGACATAGTATTACCTGAGGACCCAGCAGTACCACTTCTGGGTATATACTCAAAAGATGCTCTATCATATTACAAGGACACTATATTCATAGCAGCCTCATTTATAATAGCCAGAAGCTGGAAAGAACCCAGATATCCTTCACCAAAAGGATGGATACAGAAAAGGGCACATTTACACAATGGAGTACTACTCAGCTATTAAAAACAATGAATTCATGAAATTGTTAGGCAAATGGATGGACCTAGAAAATATCATCCTGAGTAAGGTAAACCAATCACAGAAGATCACACATGGTATACACTTACTCATAAGTGGATATTAGCCCAAAAGCTCCAAATATCCAAGAAACAATTCACAGACCACATGAAGCTCAAGAAGAGGGAAGACCAAAGTATGGGTGCTTCGGTTCTTCTGAGAAGGGGAACAAAATACTCACAGGAGCAAATATGGAGATAAAGTGTAAAGCAGAGACTGGAGGAAAGGCCATCTAGAGACTCTCCCGCCTGGGGATTCATCTCATATAGTGGATGCCAAGAAAGGCTTGCTGAAAGGAGCCTGATATAGCTGTCTCCTGAAAGGCCCTGCAAGAGCCTTATAAATATAGAGTTAGATGCTTGCAGCCAGCCATTGGACTGGGGTCCCCAATGGAGGAGTTAGAGAAAGGATTAAAGCAGCTAAAGGGGTTTGCATCCTCATAGGAAGAACAATATCAACCAACCAGAGCTCCCAAGTACTAAGCCATCAACCAAGGAGTACACATGGCTCAGGCTGCATATGTAGCAGAGGATGGCCTTGTCAAGCATCAGTGGGAAGAGAGGTCCTTGGTCCTATGAATGCTCAATAGATGCCCCAGTGTAGGGGAACAGAGGGCAGTGAGGTGGGAGTGGGGTAGATGGAGGAACACCCTCATAGAAGCAGGGTGTCTTAGTTAGGGTTTTACTGCTGTGAACAGACACCATGACCAATGCAAGTTTTATAAAAGACAACATTTAATTGGGGTTGGCTTACAGACTCAGAGGTTCAGTCCATTGTCATCAAGGCAGAAACATGGCAGCATCCAGGCAGGCATGGTACAGGAGGAGCTGAGAGTTCTACATCTTCACCTGAAGGCTGTTAGTAGAAGACTGACTTCCAGGCAGCTAGGGTGAGGGTTTTAAACCTACACCCACAATGACACACCTACTCCAACAAGGCCACACCTCCTAATAGGTTCACTTCCTGGGGCCAATCATATACAAACCATCACACAGGGACAGAGAGGATGGGATAGGGGGTTTCTGGGATGGGAGTGTACCATGGAAGGGGATAACATTCAAAATGTAAATAAAATATCCTATAAAAATAGAGAGAAAGCTGGAGAAGTTGCTCCTGGTAGCTATGGTGCTGGCAGGGCTCACATGGATGCCCAGAACCCACATTCAAAGGAGACAGAGCTTGAGTGCTAAGCGGCCAGCCCATCTAGCCGAAAGGGAGAGCTGCTGGCTTAGTGAGGGACCTTGTCTCAGAAGGTACTGTAGAGAGCAGTTAAGGAAGACATCCTGGTGTCAACCTCTGCTCCTTTCTCAAGACACAGACAAAATGTCTGAAGGAACCTCCAAAACACTCACCCTGTGGTAGAGCATCTCAGTGTGTAGCAGGGTGCACTGGACTTGGATTCATTCGCAGAGTGCACATTCATTGTGTGTGTTTATGACTACCACCTTTATGGTAAATATGCTTGAGAAGTAGTTTAGATACTTTGAAAACCTATATCAACTTTTTCTCATAGTATTGGGCAAATGGTATAGAGAAGTCCCTTTTTCAGAACGTAGTTGATAAACAGAAGTTATTTTTAGACTGTTAAAGAGACACAGCAAAGGTCACTCTTCATTGTGTCCTGAGCACCCTTTAACATGATACTCAGCCTTTTGTGTGACTACCAACAGAAAACCACTTACATTGATTCTGTGTACCCAGCACCCAGATAAGTCGCTGAGACCTAAGAAACTCAGGGAGTACTTTAGATCATCACTCAATGGGACGTTTCTTTTTACATGTGTTTACATGTGTTAGGTTTGTTAAATACCTCTCTTCCTCCCTTCTGTTCTGGCAGGGGAAAAAAAAAAGAAAAGAATGAACTGTTCCTTTGAACACAATTATTTAAGCTTTATCCATAGTGAAGAAGTTTTCAGTTTTTGTTTTGTTTTTTCAGTTTAGACAATATGGAAACCAATCACAGTAAACTCTCAACCCAGGCATCCTCATGAAAACTTTTTTTTAAATTATGTATCCATTATGTATCCTAAAATACATTGACACTGTACAGTATATCCGTTCAAATAAGTGTTTCTGTGTCAGAAGAATGTCAGCATATCAAGATTTAAGTTCAATAAATAAGGAATGAAACTGTTTTCTAAATGCGGGGAGTATGTCTGTGCTGTGAGAGGCCTTGCTCACTAGAAGCATTTCTGTACAGCTTGATAAAACTGTATATATAACAAGGTTGTTAGTTATTATTTGACTAACTTAGGCCTATGCTTTTCAGCTATGACCTATTCCTTTTTTTTTACCCATTGATGAAGCAATTAGGACTCTTTATAGTATGGTGCCTGGGTTGTAAAAAAGTATACTGCAGAGCCAGAAATTTTAGAGTAATAACTATAAAACCACATTTAAATGTGACAGAAATAAGTTCAGTTACTAAAAGTCACTTAAAAGGTTTAAAATTCATACTCATTTTTTAATATGGTAAACAACATATCAATTGTATTAGCCTTGCAAAATAACCTGAATATTGATTTGATAGAAAAGTGTAAAGAATTTGTGGTGGCACACGCCCATAACCCCAGCACTTGGGAGGCAGAGGCAGGCGGATTTCTGAGTTCGAGGCCAGCCTGGTCTACAGAGTGAGTTCCAGGACAGCCAGGGCTACACAGAGAAACCCTGTCTCAAAAAAAAAAAAAAAAAAAAAAAAAAAAAGCAAGAATTTGACATTCAGTTTGAGGAATGTACTAGCCTTCTTTTATCTGGCTATAACTCGAGTTTTGAGTGAGGAATTCAGATCTATAATTATAGATATTTTATATCATTTTTTTTATTTTTTTATTTTTTTTTCCTGGTTTGTTAACACTTGCTAAAATGCTGCAGATTGAGGACATTAACTGTTCTTGCTCCGTTGTCCAGCTGTTAAGACAGGTGCTCTCTGATGGGCAATTGAAGTACATTCCACTTAGTCCGTCATAAACTTGACAACAGCATACGTGTGCGCTGCACTTGATACATTTAATCTACTGAACATCATGCTGAGCACCTCAAAAGTTCCACTTATTTAAACCATGATCACATAGCTGATAGGACACGGTGGCCTACTGCTTCTCATGACCAGCATCCCAAAAAGAGACTTGCTGCACATCACTGGTTTGGGCAAAAAAAAACAAAAGATCAAGTTCTGCTAGGTCCTTCTGAATCCATACCATCATCCACATTAAATTAAAGACTATCAGTAGTACAGTTCGGGGTACAGTTTCTTTCGTTATATAGTATCCAGATACTAGAGTTTTTATTAATAAAATCGGTAGTGAGAGGAAAACTATGCTCTCCAACAGAAATCCTTCATTATATAAGTTAGAACTACTATAAATTCTTTATTCTTGTATTAGTAAATATCCCCTATCCAGATAGAGCAGGGAAGACACTGGAAACAAGTAACATTTCCCATGTTATCAACAATCTTCGTGAGTCTGTATATGTGTACCTGGAAACTACATACATTTATTCTTAAGCAAACCACTTAAGAGATCAGGATAACTCCTTTTGTGGAGACCTGTCAGTTCATGGTCACCATTCTCAGTTACAAGTAGGCATGTCCAATCAGTAAGTAACAGAAACTCCACTTAAAGAGTTAATATTTTTTCAGTTGGTTAGTTGGTTAATTTTGATACAAGGTCTCTCTGTGTAGCCCCAAATGGCCCAGAACTTTCTGTATGGACCACACTGCCCTCAAACTCATAGAGATCCACTGCCTCTTTCTCCCTGGTACTAGGATTAATGTGGTACACCACTATGACTGGCTTAATTTTTTTAATACAGTTGTGTTAGAAACACACAATAGAAGGGAAAGATTGTTACAACTTTAAAACAAAGTTCTAAATGGTGATAACCAATAAAACTAATTTCTTAAACATAAACCATGCTATAAAATAAAGATGATAAACGTGCCAACAGTATATTAATATATAGTCAATGTTTTTTTCATGTGAACTTATATATACATATGGCCGCTATGTATTTGAATATATCCTTTCAGTAAACACTGGCACAGGCATTCCCTAATCTCTGAAATAGTACCATTGGTTGAAGGGAGGCTGTCTTATGATATAGGGTACTTTATTCCTTGTGTACATATTGAAGAGTTTGGTACTGAATTTAATCATTAAACTTAGTACTTAAATCAGTCGACTGAAATTGGTCGACTCTGAAGTATTTTCTGTCTCAGATTTAAAACTTGTTCCTGGGCCAACTAGCACGCTCAGTGCGTAGAGGGGTATGTGCTCACAAGCCTGACCACCTGACTTAATCTGGATTCCAAAAGGTGCCAAGAGAGAACCAACTCCCAAGGGTGTCCTCTGACCCCACCTTGCACAGTGGGTGTACTCATGTGTGTGCAGGCACACACGCACACATGCTTTAAAATATGCAGATCATTACACATGAAATTTTAGCTACTTGTGCTTCTGTAGGTTTCATTTAGCTTTCTCTTTGAAAGAAAAAGCACATAAAAGTTGGGTGGTTAGGTAGGTGGGGGGATCTAGGAGGAGTTTGGGAAAATGAAATATATGGAAAAATATTAATTAAAAGAAAATTCTAGACACAAAGAATTTTTTTGGTTTTAAATAACTTCAGTCATAGTAGCCATACTTACTTAATGTTATAAAAGAAGACATTTATCATTCTTGTCATAGTCCAAGTGTTTTATATATATGAGAAGTGGTTCTGTATAGTATCTGTTACAGCCAATGAAGTAGAACAGTGAACTAGAATGATCTTAGAGGGTGCCTATTAGGTTTTCTCAGCCAGACTCCAGCGAGAGTCATTTAGAAGAGGGAACCTCAACTGAGAAATTACTTTGGTAAGATTTGTTGGTAGTAAATGTGTGGGTCATTATCATAATTGATGATTGATATGGAAGGTCCCAGTCTACTATGGATGGTGGCACCCCTGGCCAAGTGGGCCTGAGTTTTATGTAAAAGTAAGCTGGACAGGGCAATAAGCAGCACTCCTCCATGGACTCTGCTTCAGTTCCTGCCTCCAGGACGCTGCCTGAGTTCCATCAGTGATGGACTGTGATCAGGAACATGTAATAAATTAACCTTTCCTCTACCTCCCCGCCCCAAAGCCAATTTCTTTTTATCGTGAAGTTTATTTCCTTAGTGAATCTAATCCAGTGACTTGGATTAGCTTCGTTTTCTTCACATTTAGAATAGGAGTAAAAATGAATACAGAATAATACTGATTAAAACACATTCTGTCCTAAGCTGTGTTTATCCCTGTGTTTTAGTGTTCATTGATCACAACACACAGAAACATTTCCTAAATGTTGGGTATTTAGAAAAATTCTTGCACTGTGTAAGGCATTAATTCTAAAGTTTAAGATGTCACGGTTCTTCTGTATATTTTCTATATACTCCCAAGAGTTTTTAAATATACATATACATATTTAAAATATATTAAATTAAAATTATTTCATATATACACACACATATATAAATGCAAAATGTAAAATTGTATATTCCAGTGTACTACATTGAATTTATTTTCTAAATGTTTTCTAAGTTTACAAAGACATAGGCCATATACTTTTAAGTTCACATCTTTTAAATCCCAGTTTATTAAATGTAATACCCTAGTGTGTTAAGTGAAAGTGAGTTGGGGATTTCTATTGTGTGGCTGAGTTGTTTGGACTTTTATGCTTTATGCTGTGCTAACTACTGTACTTTATTAAGTACCTACTAGCTGTTGGTTTTGATGTTAAAAGAATTCTGGTTTTTTACTTCTTGTGTAACAGTACTTTTGAGTCCCTTTGCTGAATCAGATAGAATTCCTGAAATCCTACTGCAAATGCCTTTCTATTTACAAATAATTTGTTCTTAATCCCATGTGGTCAAGTATTGGCTTTACCAGTTATAGCATCAACTTCTGAGTGCAAAAACTTTAAATTTTATCTTGGTAAAATGCAGTGGCTGACCTCCTTTGTCAGCGATTTTGATAACCTTACACTTAAAGTTTGGCGTTATAGTACAAGGATAATATGTTGTTGGCATTGCTAGCGTCTAAGGTACTCTTGCTGTAGTTGCTGCATATTTAACATTGCAATGCTGCATACATATGTAATATAATGCTTCATTCATGCCCACTGAGGCCAGCAGAGGAGGGAAGGCTGTGTGGTTTGTATCTCTAACCTGTTTGTTTTCTGTTTTGTCTGTATTTGCCTAAAGTTTGGATTTAAGGCAGTTACTCAAGGCCATTGGCTATGATTTTCAAGATTTTCTCATTGTGAAAATTTTAAATGACAACATTGGTTTTCTGATCCACCCCCACCACTTCACAAAACCTGAGAATTCCCAAATTGGACTTTTAATTAAAAGACTCATTGTATAAATGGAATTAAGTAATTAAAAAAAATGTTCCTTAGGAATGAATGGATGTTCTGAACTCCAGCCAGGGAAGCTGATAGGAGCTGGTAGCTCCTTACTGTTCCCTCAGCTCCTCCAAATCCAGCCCCCCAAGTCTTATTTCCAGCCCTGCAGCAGACCACCTACTGTGACCTCCCCCTTTCAACCCCCTCTTCAGTGAATCACACAGATCTTCCCCTCCTCCCATTCACTGCTTTATCCCAGACCCCAACATCAGCTGGTACTCCCTGGGTACCCACAGGCCATATGGACCAGGGAAGAGAGTAGGCTCACTGCAGCTCTTCACCTCTTACCCAGCTGCCCCAAGTCCATTCCCTTGTCTCATCCCTAGCTCTGAAGACCCCCTCTGTATTCCCCAGCCCTGACCCCTGCTGTACCCCCTTCCAAACAAAGTCCTGCACATGTATCTCCATTGAATCACACAAATATCCCTTCTTCTTTTGTGTTGTTATATCCCAGCTCCCAACCCCAGCAGGCATTTTCTGGAAACCCAGAGGCCTCTACACCCACCAAAGCAGGTGGGATAACAACAGATCTTCAGCTCTCTCTAAGTATAAATCCCCAGTCGCATCCCTACCTCTATAGCAGGCTATCTACTGTTACTTCCTATTTCTCTGTGCTTCCATTTCCAGTGGATCATACATATCTTTCCCTCCAAACTTCCTTCACCCGATTCTTTGCTTTATTCTAGTCCCCTAATTCCAACAGGCATTCCCTGGGAGCCTACAGTCTAAATGGGTGAGAAAAGTAGGTAGGCTAACTGCACATCTTCACCTCTCTTTTCATCCCTCCAAGTCTAGTCACCCATTCCCACACCCAGCTGTGTAGCAGACTTTCTGTTGTGACCTGTCCTTACTCTCTGACCCCATTCCCAGAGGACTGAGGAGATTCTGGTGAAACAACTACTTTCTGGGAACCTCCTAGCACATCCCCATTCCTAAATGTCACCATTCAATACCTAGGAACTCGTTTTAATGAGGAACCCCCAATGGACACACCTATCAGATCCCAGATTTCCCTACCAAGCAACACACAGCCACCTCACAAGAACCAAAGTCCACAGCAGAATCCAAGGAAAAAAAACCACCCACCCGATAAGACCACATATTAGCAGCTAGAAGTACAATGTTCCTAAACACAGCTGCCTAGCTGCCATTGTATAACACAGTAACAGCCAGTACAGCAGCAACCCTACTACAGCAGGCTCAGAGTATTGCACCATAGCTGAAGCACAATCAAAAGCTAATAAAATAGCCTTTATGAATATGATAGAGGTCGTTAAAGAGGAAATGGGAAAATGCTTTAAATAAATTTTATGAAAACACACATTGGAAGGAATAGAATAAAGCTGTTCAAGATCTGAAAGTGGAAAGAGGATCATTAAAGATCACCCAAACTGAGGGACATCTGTAGATGAAAAATGTAAGAACTGAAACAGGAGCCTCGGAGGTAAGTCTCAGCAACTGAATACAGGAGATTGAAGAGAGAATCTCAGGCCTTGAAGACACAATAGAAGAAATGCATACCTTTGTCAAGGAAAATGTTAAATCTAAAATGTACCTGGCACAAAAAGCATCCAGGAAATCTGAGACACAGTGAAAAGAACAAATCTAAGAGTAATTGGAATTGAGGAAGGAAAGGAACACTGGACAGAGGCACAGAAAATATCTTTAGCAAAATCACTGAAGAAAAATCCTCTAACCTATCAAGGAGATGCCTTTTCAATATACAATAAATATAGAGGATACAAAATAAGAGTGGACCAGAAAAGAAAGTACCCTCACCACATAATAGTCAAAACATTAAACATACAAAAGAACTGCAAGGAAAAAAGTCCAGGCAATATGTAATGGCAGACCTATTAGAATAACACCTGAGTTATCAATGGAAACTAAAAGCTAGAGGATCCTAGACAGTCTACAGTCTCTGGGAGACCACAGATACCAGTCCAGACTACTACTAAGCAAAACTCTGAATCGCCATAGATATAGAAAATAAGACACTCCATGATAGAGTCATTTAAGCAATATCTATCTACAGATCCAGCCCTATAAAAGAAACTAGAAGGAAAATGCCAACCTAAAGAGGTTAACTACACCCAAGAAAACACATATATACCACAACAGCAACGCAAGAGGGATTGACAAACCCTCCTTGCTGATGAATGATATCTCAGTGGTTTCAGTTCCACAGTGAGAAATACATAGATTAACAGAATGGTTGCAGAAACAGGATCCATCCATCTACTGCACACAAAACACACCTCACCATCAAGGATGGACATCAGTGACCTTAGAGTAAAGGGTTGAGAAAAGGTATTCTAAGCAAATGAACCTAAGAAGCAAGTATATAGTCAAGCAAAAACCAAACAAAAAACATAGGGAAGGACTTACATACATATCAAAGGAATAAAATTCAAGAAAACATTGCAATTTTTAGTATCTATGGTCCAAATAGTAGGGCACCCAAGGTCATAGACAGGATTACAGCTTTAATCACATATCAATGCTTACATGCTAATATTGGGGGACTTCAGTACCCCATTCTCTTTAATAAACAAGTCATCCAGACAAAAACCAGAAATGCTGGAGTTAACTGATGCTATACACAGAACATTTCACCCAGTCACAAAAGAATATGCCTTCTCTGCACGTCCAGTAATGACCACATACTTGAACAGAAAGTAAGTCTCAGGACAAATACAAAAAATTGAAATAACACTCTGCATCTTATCTCTATAACCATGGATTAAAGATGGACATAACAAAAACAACAGAAATCTTACACACTCATGGAAACACACTGCTGAATGATAAGAATGAGTCAGGACAAAGTAAGAAAGAAATCTAAGACTTTCTAGAATTGAATGAAATTGAATATACAATAAACCCAAACTTATGGAGACACAGTGACTACAGTAACTACAGTGGCAAGTTCATAGCACTAAGTACTTTAAAAAAAAAAAAAGAAAGAAAGAAAAAGATATCTCAACAGCACACCTGAAAGCTCTAGAACAAAAAGAACAAATCATGCCCAAAAGGAGTAAGCAGCAATAACTCATCAAACTCAGTTCTGAAATCAATAGAAATAAACAACAAAATCAATAAAACAAAGACTTGATTCTTTGAGAAAATCGGTAATATTGACAAACCCTTATTCAAATTAAGCAGAAGGCAGAAAGAAAATATCCAAATTAACAAAATTAGAAATAATAAGGGGGACATAACAATAGGCACTAAGGAAAACCAGAGGACATACTTCAAAGACCAAATTGATAAATCTTAACAAAATGGGTAATTTCCTCTATACATACATCTTACCAAAGTTAAATCATAATTGGATAAGCAGTTTAAACAGACCTATAACTGTTCATGTAGAAGTAAGTAGTAATTAACAGTCTTCCAACAAAAGTAAGCTCAGGGCCTGATGGTTTTAGTACAAATTCTACCATACATTGAAAGGAAAATTAATACCAATATTTTAAGTTATTGCAGAGTGGTCATAAAAAACATTGCCCAGCTTGTTTAATGAGGCTACAGTTACTCTGATACCACACCATAGACCAAATAAAGAAAATTATAGATCAGTTCCTCTTATGAACACAAATGCAAAAATTCTTAATAAAATTCTTGCAAAATGAATTTAAAAATACATCAAAATTATCTACCATAATCCACTAGGCTGCATTCTACAGATGAGCATAGGTAAATCTATAAATCTTATCTATCATATAAACAGAAGTCAGAAGATCATTTCATTGGATGCAGAAAGACCTTGATAAAATCCTTCATGATAAAATTCCTGGAGACTTTAATACAAGGGTCATCCCTCAACATAATAAAGGCAGTTTAACAGCCAGCCCATAGCCATGCCCAACATGAAGTTAAAGGAGATAAGCTCAAAATAGTTCCAGTAAAATCATGAACAAGTCGAGGTTGTACACTTTCTCCATACTAGTCAATGTAGTACTTGAAGTTTCAGTTAAAGCAGTACAACAATTAAAGGAGATCGAAGGATACAAACTGGGAAGGAAGAAGTCAAAATATCTCTCTCTGCAGACAATATGATTGTATATACCAACAATCCTAAAAATTCACTAGAGGGGCTGGAGAGATGGTTCAGCGATTGAAAGCACCAAAAGCTCTTCCAGAGGTCCTGAGTTCAATTCCCAGCAACCACATGGATCTGCAATGGCATCTGGTGTGTCTGAAGACAGCTACAGTGTAAAATCTTTTAAAAAAAAAATTCCACTGGAAAACTACAGTTGATAAACACGTTGAGAAAGAGTGGTTGGATACAAAATTAACTCAAAAAAAATAGCCTTCCTATAGACAAATGACAAATCAACTGAGAAACAAATCTGGGAAATAACCTTTCACAAATAGCCTCAAATAATACAAAATGTCTTTGAATGGGTCTAAGCAAGCAAGTGAAAGACCTATATGACAAAACTTTGAAGACACTGAAGAAAGAAATTGAAGATATCAGAAGATGGAAATACCTCCCATACTCATGGATGAATAGGAATAATACACAAGTGGCCATCCTACCAAAAGCAGTCTTCAGATTTATTCTAATTCCCATCAGAATTCTAAGACATTTCTTCGCAGATCTTGAAAGGACAATTTTTCAGCTTTGTATGGATACACACAAAAAACCAAGGATAGCTAAAACAATCCTGAAAAATAAAGCAAGTACTGGAAGTCGCTATGCTGGATTTTAAGTTGTACTACAGAGCTACAGTAATACAAACCGTATGATACTAATATAAAAATAACCATATTGATCAGTGGAGTTGAACTGTAGACCCAGAGATAAATCTAGACATGTATGGACACATGATTTTGATAAGACAGAAACACACACTAAATTTTTAAACAACCTTCAACGAATGGTGCTGACCACACTGAACATCTGCATGAAGAAGAATGCAAATAGATCCATACTTATCACCCTACGCAAACCTCACCTCCCAGTGGATGAAAGACCTCAACATGAAAGCAGATACAACAAACCTGATAGAAGACAAGTGGAGAACGGCCTTGAATGTGTTGGTACAGCGAAATAACTTCTGAACAGAACAGTATTATAACAGGTACTAGGTCAACAGTTAATGGAACCCTATGAAACTGAGAAGTTCCTACACAGTCAAGGACACTATCATATAAACAAAGCAGCAACCTGAAGAATGCGACAATATTTTCACCAAACTACATATCCAATAGAAGGCAAATATCCAAAATACATAACTCAAAAAAAAAAAAGCCTTAGATACCAAGATATCAAATAACCAATCAAAAAAATGGGCTATATAAGTAAGCGGAATTCTCAAGAGGGGGTACTCAAATGGCTAAATGCTTAAAGAAATGGACAACATCCTTAGCCATCAGATAAATGCAGATCACTACTACTCTGAGTCCAGCTATACCACTTGAGCATATATTCCAAAAGATGCTTCATCCAACACAGATACACCTTCTCAACCATGTTTATTACTGCTCTCTATATAATAGCCGAAATCTGGAAACAATTGAGATGTCCTTCAACATAAGACTAAAGAAAATATGCTAAGTTTTCATAATGGAGTATTACTCCCATCATTTAAAAAGATTAAATTTGCAGGTAAATGGAAGGAAAATCTATAATTTTGAACTGTAAAAACTATATTATTCTAGGATAATAAATAAAAATATTTTTAAGAGGCACTATTTTATTCTTATGAAAGCTAAATAGTTTATACCCTTGTTTGCAGAGTATCTGTGCTAAGGTATATATTAACTTGGCATAATGTTACATCCACTAATGCTGCTCCGAAGATTTTTAACCTTAATACCCGATTTCTGAGATGAGAACATACTTTTAAAATCAAAGTAGACATTCCCATAGAACTAGAGTTTGCTTGCACTCAATAATCTAACCTAAAAATGGCACTGAGAAATATTGGCTAGCGCATAAAGAGAGAATTGCCACGTATCACTGGATTGGGCTGGGAGTAGTGTAATGTTGTCTCTTTCCTCTTACAAGTCTGTTGTTGGGTTTGTTGCTGCAGTTTCCTATCCTGTGTATGATACTGTCCTTAACATTTAGAACTTTCATGAAAGACAAATCATATTATGTTGAGACTATTTTCAAATCCGTAAAAAACTTTCTTGAATTCTCCTTTTCTTTCATTAACTTTTATTAACTTTTAGCATGAGTATATTGGTTACACTCCGAATATTCTCAAGACTAAAGCATCTCGATTTGCTCTTTCTCTTTCTGAAGTTCCTATGTGTTACTGAAATATATAACCTGGGAATTAATGGGACATGCTAAATGTGAAACACATATGCATGTTTCTTTCTTTTTGTTATTGTTTTTTAAAGATTTATTTATTTATTTTATGTAAGTACAGTGTAGCTGTCTTCAGACACTGTAGAAGAGGGCATCAGATCTCTTTATGGATGGTTGTAAGCCACCATGTGGTTGCTGGGATTTGAACTCAGGATCTTCAGAAGAGAAGTCAGTGCTCTTAACCGTTGAGCCATCTCTCCAGCCCCCATGTTTCGTTTTTTTCAAACCTCTTAAAATAATGGATAAGAGGTTGGTTTTTTAAAAATATTAACCGTAGTTTTCATACCCTTAGCACTGGGTTTAGAATAACACTTTCTTTCTTCCCTGTGTTCCTGGTCACCTGTGAAGTGGAAGTGCATTCGTGTCATCAAGTAACACATCCACCCTCTTAGTGACTCGCCCTCATCAGCTTTCATTTCAGTGTTAACGAGCTAAATCCAGCCAAGGTCTGAAGTGCTGTAGAATGCTACATCACCGGAAGCATTTCTGATTTTTAATGTTCATGTCCTAGTATGGGGAATGCAGACCCATTAAGTCATGGTGGTTTTCTTCAGTTTCTATTACGCTCCCTTGTTTCTTAACCAATAGAGCATTTTATCGAGACCTCTGCCTTTTGATTTTCACTGTACCAGCTCGTGCTGCTCGTTTATTTTAGCTTAGAGTTTGAATCCAATATCCTACCTATATTCCGTGACTGATAGAAATACCATATAGACTATACTAATGTATAGGCTGTATTTCTATTTGGGTGTTTCCTTTTGATAGAGTTTCTTCTTTAAGTCTTACCAGTAGGGTTAACAATCTTTTAGTATTGTCTCTAGAAGTCTTGGGAATAAGCTAAAGATATCCTAAACTTAAACCGTAGTAATAGATTAACATAGCTGAGTTATTGGTGTTTCAGCATACTTTTGTGCACCTATAGTCTATACCAGTGTTTTAAACATTAAACTTAAAACTCAGGGGGAAAAGGTTCCTCAACTTGAGATCTTCTCTCCAGATCTCCATTCTTTGGAGTTTCCATGAATGTGACCTGAAGAACTTGGAACCATTGAAATTCAAATGTAGGTAGGTAAGTGCTCCCACCAGCGCATGCGTTGATTGCCTTCGATCTCTGTATATGCATCTGTATTGCACCCCCTCAGTGCCTTTCTTCCTCCTCCCCACCATAGATCATGTAGGGCCTGTGTCATCTTGATACAATGTGGTTTTGTAACTCTGTACTTTGGTCAGTATTTGTCTGTGTTGTGTGTCAGGAGCAGTTGTAGAAAGTCTTCAGACATTTATGACATTGTGTTGTCTAAAGGCTGTCTCACGCATCTGTGTTTGCTGTCTGTGGGCCTGGGTTGTATTGTGTGTTTCTGTGTTTGTGGGATCTCCGATGGGAATTCACCTAGAGTTGTTGTTGTTTGTTACAGGATGCAAACGGCACAGTGTTGCCCTTGTTCCACGCGCTTTTCAGTCTGTTCAGAAAATGTGAATTACGTGTGGTTCTATTGGTCTTTAATTTAAAACTCTTGCTCCAGGTTAGATTTATGAGAGCATGGATGTCAGATGTTACCTGTTGAAGAACATTCACAGGCTTTCTTTGGACAAACAAAAAAATACCAGTTATTGAGTATTTCCATTAGTAAGAACATCCCACACAAATAAGATCTCTACTTAATTGAAGACTTTCTTAATGGTAACATACATAGTTAGTTATATCTGAAATAAACTAGATCTGGAATGGTCTTGTAGGCCCAAGTAGTGAGCCTGTTCGAATAATCAAGATGAAAAAGTAAGATGCTTTAGTGAAGTAATTTCTTTAATATTATCTGGAACCAAAACCTAGCTATAACATGTTTTCTCTTGTTTGCTGGGGTTTTTCCCCCTTGTATTGATTATATCTGACAAGTATTTCATTAACAATCAGACTTTTCCCCCATGATTTCTTCCTCTATACACTCAGTGCTTTAAAAATTATATAATGCTTTTATAGTGACTTAAATGTATGATTTCTGAGTCCTTTTAGTTTTAAAAATTATGAAAGATCTTGAAGAATTTTTTTATTGTGTAAGTTATTACTAGCAATGCTTACAGTGATAGAAATTAGAATTTTAAGATTTTCCTATAAAGTGATAAGTACATTATATGTTAACATGAACAATCTATGTAGTGTTTTCAAAAATAATGTTGCTGACACAAACATAGGATATTTACTGTGAATATTGTAACCGAAAAGAATCTAGAAGTTATTTAAGTGCCACTGCCTAGACTCAGCCAGAGTGCGAGTGTTTTTAATGGTCATCCTTTTACAGCGTCAGCACACATGTCAACATTGAAAACAACAAACAAAATCCTGGCATTTTTATAAGACACATTTTTCCCTGGTAATTTTTCTGGAAGGGTTTCAGCAATTCCACTGGAGAACCCTAGGTGTTCTAGGACACCTCTATTCATAAAGTGAAAGTTTGTACCTGTTTAATTCATTTTTCTCTCCTCTGGGTCTTCAGTATCCAAAGAGAATTTATGTACGCTGTGAAAAGAAATTGGAGTAATTTGAGTATGATTATTGCTGTTAACATCAGAGAAATGAATAACTCAGTTGGTCCAAGTGAGTCTGTCCAATTGGATGACTGTACATTTTCTCTTGTCTGTGGAATGCATGTTTTATATGTTGAGTATATAGTTAATGTGGCGTCTAAAATAAACATATTTTTAAAAGAGCCAATTTTTGCAAATATGGTGAGTAACACCGTTTGGCTATGCTGCTCTTCCTAATGATCTGCTCTAATTCAGATGTTACTGGTGCAGTTTGTATTTTAAAGACTTTGTTAAGCTCTGCTTTCAATTTTTTTCTCTTTTACCCTGAAACCTAAATTTATGACATTTTTAAAGTAGTCCGAGAAGGTGATGTCAAGGTAGGGGGATGTGAAGAGCCTACATCACCCTGTTGAGTTAGTTACTTCCTCAAAAAAGACTTCCTCGGATGTGCTCGCACTGTTGGGTGTTTATAAAGTGCATCCTGACAGTCCTGAGGGGGTGTGTGATGCTTCTGTAAGCAGCCGGAGAGCAGAGTTTGACTCACACTCAATGCATGCGCTAGTGCTCACGCTTACGTACCTGAGACTCAGTGGCGAGCAGTTCTGCAGTCTGTGAGGAGCTCGAGTGAACAGATAGAACTAAAGGAGCAGTGACAGGCGGGGTCGGCCTGCCTGTGCCAAACGCTACTGGTAAGCCACCAGAGTAGTCTAACTCAGACAGGTCCGTGGTGCATGATCATTACAGATAATACTATATTGACAGTGGAAGTATTCAGCCCATGTATAAGGTACTGTAAGTATTGAGAATCGTTCATTTAAACGCCTCAAGTTATATTCAGGAAAGTTTTCACATTAATATATAAAAGCACATTATTTCATTGAGTGAACGCTTCATTTAGAATAAGCTTCACCGCCAATTTTGAAGTGTTTTACTAGATCGTTTGAACTGTAAATGTAGCTCTCCCATTTTCTCAGGCCTACCTTTTGTTTTTTGTTTTGTTTTTGTTTTTATTTTTGTTTTCCGAGACAGGGTTTCTCTGTGTAGCCCTGGCTGTCCTGGAACTCACTCTGTAGACCAGGCTGGCCTTGAACTCAGAAATCTGCCTGCTTCTGTCTCCCAAGTGCTGAGATTAAAGGCGTGCGCCACCACCCGGCTTCAGGCCTACCTGATAATAGGCCAGTACAGTACAGACAGGCCCCAGTAATCATAATTAGCTGTAATTACCTACTCATTCTCAGGGGCAGTTATTAGTCCCTGACCATCTCTTCACAATTCATTCTAAAAGCCATAAAGAGTTAACAACAAAGACCACCAGGCGAATATGGAGCCGGCTGGGTGTCGAGAGCTCAGCCCTTCCTTTGCGATGTTGCTGAGAGTCGCCCTGTCCTCCAGGAAGAGCTTTGAATAATGGGATCGGTAGCTATCAAGGGATTTGTGCCATAAAGAAGGTGTGTTTTATAAGAAACAGTTTCGCTTTAAAGAATTTCGAGAGAAGTATTAGCTTTTAAATAGTGTATCATTTCAAAGCTAGTGGGGGGGGGAGGCCTTGGGAAGAGTTCCGGTCCTCACATGAACCCATTACTCAGAGTATCGCTTCGGATGAATAAGTGCACGAATATTTACCGTTCTTCTCAGCTTGTTCCAAGAGGTACTACTGCGGGTTTTCATTTGGATGTATTTACCGTCAGCCTTGCTGCAGGCATTTTATTTATTGTCACTGTCCATGAAGACACACTGTGGAGATACGAGGCATGTTTAGCAACCTAAAACTAGTTCCTTAGGAACTGGAAGCCGCTGTGGCCGTCTTGCTTCACCTCTCGTGGCATCTGCCCCGCTGAGGTGCCCCATCTCCGTCATTAAGTAAATCGGGTAAAGAAGAGGCTTTAGAACACTCCCCTCTTGTTAAAACTGCATTCCTTCATAGCGGTCAGCGCAGCACAGAGCAGTCTGTTGGCAAATACTCAGAACCAGTCGCTTTACTTGTTATAGACTTTTGGTGTTTTTTCTGATTATGAAGGAACTGTATTTTAAAGATTCTTTCCTTGGTCTCTAAACTTCCTGTTTTTTCTTAGTCATTGCATATATATTCTGTGAGTTGCTGTTACACAGATGTTTCTCACCATTTCATTTAAAACCAGTGCTGGGTTTATTTGTATATCTTAAAAGCCTAATCATTAAATGTATTAATGGTATATGAAGACCCCATTTAGAAGAAAAAAAATGGTTTGATAATATTTCTAAAACTTTCATTTCTGAATTTCTGATAATCATTGAAAAGATTAAAAATTCAGATCTTCTGAACTCCTGTGACCTAAATACTCAAGTCAATCTAATGAGTGTACTGGGGCTGGAGATGGCGCAACCACTGCAAGGCTCACAACCAGAATGTCAAACCAGTGGACTTTTTGTTTGCCTTCACTGTAATTCAAGAAGAGCTGAGTCCCAGAAAGTGACGTGTTTGCTGATATAAACACTTCTTCCCATTTTCTCTTTCTGTTTTGGCAGATTCCCTTCAGGCTCAGCTTATCAATATGGGTGTCATCCCAACCTTAGTGAGGTTACTGGGCATCCACTGCCATAATGCAGCTCTCACGGAGATGTGTCTCGTTGCCTTCGGGAATTTAGCAGAACTCGGTAAGTCTACACCACAAGTCACGAGTGTCATTTTCCTATTAATGCTCTTACCATGATGATTTCTTTTTGAACCTGGGATCCACTTAAATTATTTTAGTTTTTCTTTTGTGCATTCAGGATACTTTCTTCAGTGTTTAAAAAAATAAATCAAATTAGACTATTTTTGTAATTTGTTTACATTTGTAACTATTTTGCTTCTCTAATTATTTTATGTATTAGGATTTAAATTTCAGGAGCTTTGAGTATATAGTCCAGAAGTAGAGTGCTTTCAAAAGTTAACAAGAGCCTTTACTCACACCAGAACACACGCAAAAAAAAAATTATAATTTCTTTTTAAATATAATATTTGATTATAGAACCTTAAAAGTATTAGCACACTGAAGTACTTCTCCGTCTATTTACAAAATCCCTAAAAGTGTCAGGTTTTCTATATATGATAAAATATACACATATTTTACTTTTAGAGATCATATCACGCGTGTGCAGGCCGCACAGCATGCGTGTGGAAGTCAGAGGATCACTTGCAAGAACTGCTTCAGTCCGTCTACCATGCGGGTCACTGGCTGTGCAGTCAGGTCCCCAGTTACCTGCTGAGCCCTCTTGTGGGCACCTACGCATTTGTGAGAGTATTATTATAAGCAAAAGCCAAGGGACCTTTGAGAATAAGAAGACGGGCAGAGCAAGCCCAGTGCCCGGGCACTCCTTTGTCATGACCAAAGGACTTCATCTCTGCCCTTCATCTCTTCTTCTGTGCCATTTTCCCCTCTATTTTCTGTATTTCTTCTTTCTCCTGTGATTCTCTTCCAACTTTTAAGATGAATCATTCCCACAGCCATGTTTATAATTCATTATGTTTACAGGAAAGTCATTAGTGTTTTGCCCTAATGTAATAGTTAAAGCATAAATATATTTATTAATCTTCTACTTTATAATGAAACAAAAGGCACCAGCTCTTGACTTTTGATTTTTCTAAAAGTGTGTGTTCTTTACACACTATAAATTGAAAGCTGTTCAGTACTTTAGTTCGACTCATAGTTTAAAATAATAGGGGTGTGTGTGTGTGTGTGTGTGTGTGTCTACTTGTCTCTGGAGATTTGATGGCAACTTTGGTAAATCTCTCCAGTGTGGGTTACAGATATCAAACTCAGGTGTTGCATGCCTTTAATCCCTGCACATGGGAGAGGCAAATGGATCTCCTGTGATTCAGAGGCCAGCCTGGGCTACTATGAGGCTAAGCCAAGCTATAGAATAAGACCCAGTCTGAAAAAAAGAAAAAAAAATAAAAAAGGAGAAAGACTTTAAACAGCTATTTCCAGGGCTTGTAAGGTAGCTCAGTAGGTATTGCCTAGACATGCTGAACAGGATAGAAGGCGCGGCTTCAAGAACGCTGGTGGGTTGGCCTTAAAATAGTGTCTGCGAGCTTGTGTCTTAGTGATAGGGGACATGCACAAGGCCTGAGACACAAATAACAAAAATACAGTGGTCGTGTCAGAACCAGTACAAAAGCCTCTCAATTAAGTGGCATTAAAGATACATTGGTGTCATTTTTTATTCAGCAATGTAAAGTATAATTTGTTCTGAACATTTCTCTCCTTTGCATGAAAGCCTTGAAAGTGTGAATTTATGACTTAGTGATTTTATCGTTGCTATGGCTACCTGTATGTTTCACCGTGAACAATTTTTTTTTATGGCTTCAAATGAAACTGGGTCAGAACATTTTCTCTAAAGTTTTAGACATGTTCTTTTTCAAGGACATTAAGGGTCAGCTTGATTGTTTCCTGTGTGCGAAGGGCATTTGTGTTCAGTAACAGTACGAACGACTGCGTGTCAAAAGTAACAGCAAACAAATTTCTGCATTTAACTTTGTTTGCTTACTCTAGATTGTTCTTCTATTTTTCAGAGTCAAGTAAAGAACAGTTTGCTAGCACAAACATTGCAGAAGAGCTGGTAAAACTATTCAAGAAACAAATAGAACACGATAAGAGAGAAATGATTTTTGAAGTCCTAGCCCCACTGGCAGAAAATGGTGAGGAAGAAACATCTCTTGATGTTTGGTTGTGTCGAGTCTCTGAGGTGCTACAATGACAATTCTTAATCCAAAGCCTTTCCTTGCGCTATTAATGTTGTTATATTTTTTATTTTTATAACTATAACTTTGGCTATATTATCTATTCCATGACTGCATCTAAACTTGGAGAAGCTTTCCAAGTTTGATTTTAAAGTCTTAGCAAAGATGCTTCCGTAGTTATTTTTGCTCTGATGGAGAAGATAATGAGGGCTGTGGAGATGGTTCAGTGGTTGCGGTCTTTGCCACTCAAGCGCCAGGTGGCAGACCATGTAAGTCCAGTGTGGCCGTGAGGGGAGGTGGAAATAGACCCTGCCCAGTGGGCGAGCTTCAGATTCAACGAGCCATCCTGTCTCAAGAAATAGGGTCGGGAATGGTTGAGGAAGACTCCCAGGGTTGACATCTGGCCTAAATGTGCATTGTTGCACACAGACACAGGTAGAATTTTAAGAAAAAAAGTGAAGTAAAGAGATTAATCCTATATGAACCCCTCTAAAAACACAAAGAGGAGAACAGCAAGGCTTTCTACACCTGTCTACAATGAGAATATTGATGAGTCACACCATCTTAAAAGAGGGACCCAAAAAGAGTGTATCAGGAAACAAACAGACTGCATTATAAAGAATACTTCAAATGTAATGTCTTTTGCATATTCAGAAGATGACAAGACACTGATAAGACAACACACTAAGATTATAAGAACAGATAGCACTGACCTCCAGATCCTGGAATTACTGCCCACTGATTTAAAGTAAGGATGCTGGGAGCTAGAAAGGATGGTAACTGCTGAGTAAACTGCTTGCTGGGCAAGTGCAAGGACCTAAGTTCAAATCCCAGAACCCACCTAAGCCCGTGCATGTGGAATCCCAGTGCTCCTGCAGCAGAATGGAGGATAGTGCCCTGCTGTGCCCAGCAGTGAACCCGAGAGACTGTCTTAAGGCCAGAGGTGAGGACCAACGCTTGAAGCTGGCCTCCCACCTCCATGTCTGCACCAGGAGCACACACACACACTCGTACACACACACACACAAAAGATTAAAACAGGGCAGTTAGCTTGTTTAGAGAGATGAAAAGCAATCTTTAAGAAGAATCAGAAAGAAAGTTTTAAATAATAAAGATGCAACACAGCAGATTTAGAAATAAACAAATAGAGATTCCAAAGTTGAAGTTTCCAACCTAAATTAAGTAAGTACTTGCTGTCAAGACAGGCTTAACAGCAGGTTACATAGAGTTGAGTTAGGGAACTGTAAGCTGAAGTGCAGGTAGGAACTCCTGGATGCAGTCTACAGAAAAGGAGAAAAGTTACACAGAGGCGGCGGTGGTGGTGCTGGTGGTGCTGCTGGTGGTGCTGGTGGTGCTGGTGGTGGTGGTGGTGGTGGTGGTGGTGGTGGTGGTGGTGGTGGTGGTGGTGGTGGTGGTTTGGTAGCAAAAGAAACTAGATGCTTTGTGAATGGATCATACACAGGCAACATTTGAAGACAGGCAAGCAGAGATCTAAAATTACAAAAGATACCAAATCCCTGGTCAGCATGGTAAACAGAGCAAGATTTTACACAGCCAGGGCCACCTCAGAGATGCCCTGTCTGAGAAAGACTTCTGAAAGGAAATGCATATGCACATAATTTAAAATACAACAGAGAATGAAAAGTCAGACTCTGCTAAGCAATCCTGAGAAGAAGGAGAAATACAGTTGGAGTTCCCTTGAGACAGGGCCTCTCTGTTATGTAGCTCTGGGTGCCCTAGAACTTACTATGTAGCCCAGGCTGGCCCTGAACTCAGAGTCCCACATTGCCTCTGCCTTCCAGGTACTGGGATTAAAGACATGTGCCAGTATACCCAGGTCTGCATTAATTATTAAAGTTGATTTTAGATAGGTGCTGGCTTCAAACTAGAAAGTTTATCTTACAATATAGGAGGCTGTCCTGACACCAAGCCAAAAATCCTGAGTTCAGTCTCCACAGTCACATATATAAGTAGAGAACCAATTCCTGTAAGTAGTCATCTGATCTCTACATGAGCAAAATTCCCCTCTCCATTCACACACACACACACACACACACACACACACACACACACGGGGGGGGGGGGGGGGAGATTGAGAGATTAGCTTTTAAGAATGTTTAATTGGTGAAATAATAAAATATGTGAGTGATTTGTCCTAACAACCAGGGTAGTAAACATTAGACTTACAAAAAGGCGGCTTGTGATCAGAAAGGAATGTATAGAGGGACTTCTTGGATTGTTGACAATTTCTTGATCTGGGTAATAAAGAATACTTTTCATAATTGCTTATGTTTAATATATATATATGTATTCTACAATATATGTATATATATATATGTATGTATGTATGTATGTATGTATTCTACAAATATGGCTTTTCTCTGCCTTTTAAATAAAGGTTATATCCTAGATAATCTTGGTTGCTGGACTGATAGGCTTGGATTGAGAAGTTCCTAAGAGTAAGGCATGCCTCTGAGTGTGTTTGTGAGGGTCTTCAAGATTAACTAAGGGGGTAGAGACTGTCCTTACTGTGTCCAGCAGCTTCCTAGCGATGCTACCCATCCTTCAGTGTGACCTCCTGAATTATGAACCCAAGCATGTGTACTGCAGTCTATTTAATATGTATATGTGATATACACCTGCATATGCATTCAAATAAGTGATAAAGATAGACCCTGTGTGTTGATAAATGTGCTAGGATGTCTGCTTTGCCAGAATGTCTGGCTGGTCTTAACTAAGGCAATGTAAGGTTTCTAAATTGGTGATTACAATCAAACTGTGAGAAGAAAGATCTGTAAGATCTTTACATATTTTACCCGTTCTAAATGCCTTAAATCTCACTCTTCAGGGAGAAACCTCTTTTTCATCTCATTCCTTGGTTCTACAAAGTGAAATGTTACCCTGGTCTTCAAGGCTTATGCTAAAGAGTTACTGTAACCTCCTTACAGAGTGTCTGCATAGTAGTGTTTTTATTTACTGCTTGTTTTCTCACCACATAAACCCTGTTGAATATCTGCAGGGCTCAGAGTAATGGACCTTTGAAAACTTGTTTTTGTATTAATTATTTGCATCCTGTCTATGATCTGTTTTCTATTGCTTTATAAAAGGAGTAATTGCAACTTTGTATCTGTAGTTCAAGACTTTAGAATTTCTAAGACTTCTTCATCATAGTTTTCAATGCTAGTTTCTGCACATCTCTAGCCCTAGCTTCTGTATGTGACTAAGGAAATGTCCTACTTAGGTTTGGCCCAATACAAGTGCATTTTTTTAAGTATTTAGTGTATTTAACGATATTCAAAGGAAAATTAATAATCCTTGTGATAAAGTTAAAATTTTCCATGCTAGTTACCTAAAATTATAAACATTAAACATATGTATATTTTAAACTCTGTATTCCACACAGCAGGAAACTGTCATTGTGGTATGTGACTCATATGTAGCTTATGGAATCCAATGACCAAAGTAAAATCCAACCAGAACAATAAAATTACAGTCTTTGACAGGAGCAGATATGGCTACAGATATAAAGTCCTCAAGAATACAGTAGTATAGTAATAGAGTAATATATTGGGACTATAAAACAGTAGACTTAGTATTGGGGTAAAGTTACCATTGCAGTCAGGTCTTTTAAAAAATGAAACTATTTTTTTTTTCTGAGATGCTATAGTTTATCAGTTAAATATGGAAGTTTTAATTTTTTTTCTTTTCAACTGTATTATGAAGATTTTAAAGACATACTGGGAAATAGAATTTAGTGTAAGGAATCACCATGTACTCATGATCCAAAGATGGTTTACATTAATGAAAACTTGAAGTTCTTTTTAAAACAAAACTTACAAATTTATAAACCACACTATAAAAGTTGCATCTATACAAATACCAGTCTAAGTATACATACTTGTGTGTAGGTTCACATTTTCTAATAGTACCATGATTTTTTATTGCTTCTTATTCAAATCTCATAGTAGATATATTTTAACTTTACATAAAAAATATGTATATATTATAGATATATGTGAATATACTATTGCATTTTAGCATAATCATAATATCTAAAAATATAGTGGTATTGGCTGTTATCAGGGCTAAGAAAGGCCTGGGTTTTTTTTTGGGGGGGTGCTATAGAACATTTTAAGAGGATAAATAATTTCAAATAGACAAATGCTTCATCTTGAAACTCAGTTGTTCAACGGTGTTTTTTTTGTTTTTGTTTTTTGTTTGGTTTTTTTTTTTGCTGCTGGTGGTGGTAGTGGTAGTAGGTGTTTTTGTTGTTGTTGTTTTGTTTTATCTATATTGTTCATTAACTGATCTTAAAATACACTAGTTAAAATTCTTCATGACAGTTCACTGTGCCAGATGCCCCCTGTCATCAACGCTTGTGATTTTGTTCACATTATTCTTTATTCAGATGCTATTAAACTGCAGCTGGTTGAAGCAGGTTTGGTAGAGTGTCTCCTAGAGATCGTTCAACAGAAGGTGGATAGCAACAAAGAGGATGACGTTGCTGAGCTTAAAACTGCTTCGGACCTCATGGTTTTATTACTGCTTGGAGGTGAGTCCTAACTCCTGCCAACCAAAGGGCATGGCCAGCAGATGTTTTAGACCTACTGTGCCTTTCGTGAACACGACACTAGGCCACTTCTTACTTTTGTATCTCGTTTCCTGTTGCTTTGACGGTTTGGGAACCTTGTACACACTGTGAAAAGGATAAGCAATGACAAACTTGAGGAGCAGTTAAGTCCCTGCTGTCTTCAGAATCTGAAGACCTGTCATATGGAGCACAGCACTGAAGGCTGGCTGGTTCTTGGAAACTCGAGCCACACAATTCACAAACTTCAGCGTCTAATTGCTACTAATAACCCACTACAAGATTTCTAGTTTCCTCGTTGGATATCCACTTTGGAACGCGGGTTTGTTACCCCCCAATCATAGTTCCTTATTTAACGATTTGTTTCATTTCCCTCCAGATGAATCCATGCAGAAACTTTTTGAAGGAGGAAAAGGCAGTGTCTTCCAAAGGGTGCTTTCTTGGATTCCGTCGAATAACCACCAGCTGCAGCTTGCTGGGGCTTTAGCAATTGCAAATTTTGCCAGGAATGGTATGCACTTTAGTTATTCCTTGTGAATCAAGTGTTCTATGTTTTTTAATCAGCTTTATCCATCACATTTATCAAAAGTGTCCCATTTAGAAACATTTATGTGCTATTTCCTCAATCTTTTAGAAGTCTGTACTGACTAATATATAACACGTTTTGTATAGCCATCTGAATTATGATGTTTAAAGATCAATGATAACGGAATGGTTTTGAATACTTTGTGTTTCAAGTTGAGTGACCTTGAGCATATTTATCTGATGGGTCATATGATCCTTTCCTAGTTATCTTCTCTTGGCTGTAATAATCTGAGTATTCATTTTTGGGTTATTGGGTTAAATTCTTATATCTGTGTTTACATATCAATAATCTTATGGGTGTACAGTATTTAGTTTAATAATATTTCAGAGGCACTGGACCTTGTGAAATCTGATACTCTATTGATAGCTAATCTAAGAACTCTTATTATGTCTAGAAAATATGAACTGTTTTTTTTTTTTAAATTCAGTTTGACTACAGTGTGAACTATTCATACGTAATTCAGGTTGAGTGTCCATTAATCCAATGTGCTTGAGACCTAACGTGTTGTATTTTCTCAGGTTTTGGAATATTTATATAGACATTAGGCAATGTCTTGGTCAGAAGACCGCACCCAAACATGAAATAATCTGTTTCCTGCACTGTTCGTGTGTGTGTCCTGAGAATCCTTCAGATGATATTTTTAGTGCAGCCTTGTGTCTGGTTGGTCACATGGATTCAGTTACAGTTTCAACTCAGAGTCATGTCAGTACCCAGATACTGTCTAGTCTAGATACACTCAGACTTTAAGGTTTTCCTTCAGGAATGTTCAGCCTTACAGACGATCACGGCTGACTTATTTTGTCCCCCCTTCTCTTTAGAAGAACTATTTAGTAAAGGCCTTAAGACTGGCAGAATATTAATTAGGCTTCTAATATGGATCAGTGGAGAGTGTAAAAGATTTAGTGCTGTTAGGATATTTATACACTTGTTTTTTAGTAAAGGAGGAAATCTGCCTTTGTTTTGTGTAGACGGAAATTGCATTCATATGGTAGACAATGGGATTGTAGAAAAACTCATGGATTTGCTGGACAGACACGTAGAAGACGGGAATGTGACGGTGCAGCATGCAGCACTAAGTGCCCTCAGGAATCTAGCCATCCCAGGTAAGCAGCGGCAGCAGATGTGTGGCCCACGGCCCTCCCGAGCAGGAGTCTTAAGGCGGAGAACCAGCTGAGTGGCTCATCCGGAAGTCCAGCCCTCGGGAGGCAGAGCCTTGTTAGTGACCAATCTTGTGTGAATAGTCTCAGAATGCTGTCTCAAAGGGGGTGGAGCTAGGAAGATGCTTTAAATTACTGATCTTATTCCTAGCTAAGAAATGGAGACCATATGTCAAATACATCGTCTGCGACAATACAAACTGATCTCAGAGAACTCAAAGAATTGACCCAGCTCACGAGCTCTTTGCCTTTCTTTATATTACATGCTTGAGCGTTCCTAGGTTCTTCGGGTAAGGTGAGACGTGGCCTATAGCCATGAGCAGAGTCCCCTAAAGAAACGTTGTTTAAGGGCGTGGGCGCCCTTCTGATTTGTTTCATCCCATAAGCCGATACATACTTTTTGAAAAGAGCTTTGGTGTATCTTTGGATCAACAGTTTTGAGCCGTGGAGAAAAACCCCGTAGATGATTGTTTAATCCTTTTACTCTCCTGTCTAAAACTGAATTTCCGACAAATCGGTGTGGTGATCTGAAGCTCTGATTGACATGGGTCTGATTTGAATAGCATATTGACAGTATCTAATAATGTCTGTCACATTATTAGTGCAGCTGAGTCAAATACAGTAATAAAGAAAAACACTAAAGTAATCGAATGAGTATTTTGTAAAATGTAAACATTTTCAGATTTGTTTTACACAGTTTCTAACTAAATGCTTTAAAGTTGTGTTTTTTTTTAAAAAAAAAAAAAAGCTAGTGTGATTTTTGTCTACTGTGTTCCTATAAACAGGATACCTACATATGCCCAGTCTCATGTTTTATTTGTGCTCCCCCCCCCACACACACACACATACCCCTTGGTCAGGGGAGTTGAAACAGATTAGTCTCAAATTCGTTATGTAGATTATAAGGACCTTGAATTTCTGATTCTCTCACCTCAGCATTCCATGCCCTCACTGCTGGCATCCACCAGCGTGGCCAACAGTCCCACTCGTAACATTTCTAAATAGTAAGTTATAAAATGGGACCCAGATGCATGCTGAGTGGATGTTGACTGAGAGTGTTAGCACCGCCTTAACCATAGCCTCTTTCTCTTTCTAGTTGTAAATAAAGCAAAGATGTTATCAGCCGGGGTCACGGAGACGGTTTTGAAATTCCTTAAATCTGAAATGCCCCCGGTTCAGTTCAAACTCCTGGGAACGCTAAGAATGTTAATCGATGCCCAAGGTAAAAAAAAAAAAAAAAATTGATTTCCAAGTCACATTCTTGGTGCAGTGTTCTTACTTCTGTGTCCTTAGCTTTAAAGGGACTTGATTTTCTAATTGTCAGAATTGTGGACTTGTAAAGTGGAAAAGGAATGTTAAAAAGAGATTGATTTTTTTTTAGACTTAATTTTCATGCTAAATGAGGAAAAATCATGTTGAATACTGTTGTTAATACCTAAGTCCTGTGTGCATTGATCTGTTACTGATCTCTAAGCACCCTTTGGGCTTAGACATTTCATACTCATGTTCACCTTGTCAGAACCATGTTTTAGCACAGTGAGAGTCAGAATTTTTACAGATTTATCTTGAATTTTCTAATTGAAGACACAATAATCAAAAGCACTTCTAGGAGTGACCTGGTTTTTTGTTTGTGGTCTTTATGCTTTTTCAAATTCTTAATCCTTCTGTGTCCTGGTTGCCCGGAGTCCTTTTGGAAACCATTTGTTAGAGTCTGCCGAGCATTAACAGAGTGTTAGGCTTCACCACGAGATGAAGTGTCACGTTCATGCATCTGTGTGAAAGCCTGCAGCGTTATCAAGTCAGCCTAGTAGCCCATCAGGCAAGGACCACATATAATAGCTGCTTTTATAAAATTGCCACCCTCTGTCTTACCTTTCCTCCCGAGGCCTGCTTTCATGTTGCTGATTGCCTGTCAGTGATTTGCTCCGTTTGTGGTTTCCCTTGTCCCCTATAGCAGAAGCTGCTGAGCAACTGGGAAAGAATGCTAAATTGGTGGAGCGTTTGGTTGAGTGGTGCGAAGCCAAAGAGCACGCCGGCGTGATGGGCGAGTCCAACAGACTGCTGTCTGCCCTCATCCGACACAGTAAATCAAAAGTAAGTCCCAGAGGGTGCCGCACCGACAAGCGTTCTCGTGCCCACTGTGGAAGCCAGCACTGTAGATCGGCTCCCTACTCTTCCGTATTCATGGGTTTTCTATAAGTACGCTAATATCCAGTGCCAGCAGGAAATGAGATTGAGGTTGTCATGTAATTCTGTTACATCATACTTAAAGGTAAGGCTGCAGTGGTAGGAGTCGGCAGAAAGTGAAGAAGGCCTTTTCTAGGCAAAGATATGTAACATATACTTACACCCAGTGTCAAAGGGCAGGGTTTTAATGGAATACAGCAGGTGTAGATTTGTTGAAGAGAGTGAACAGAGTATTATTGGAATTAAGATGAATTATATGCCAGGTAAAGTATGTGGGTTCGAGTCTACAGAAAAGTAGGCCTGCTGTGTCCTTCCCTCCAATATCACCGGGGACGAAGGCAGATTTGGATATTTTAGGAGGCGCTCTACCAACCGTGTTTCGTTGACAGAGGGAAGGCAGTAGAGTCGGCAGGGCTCTGTCTATACTAGCGATACCGGAGGGGTGGTTCTTTAACTGGGTCTTCATTTTAAGCTTGGTACCAGGCAGGGCCTTGCCAGTCACGTGACAGAGCACAGCCGAGCAGCTCCTGTTCCCTCGGTTGTACGCTCTAGGCCGTGTTCCCTAACTGTAGTAGAGCGTTTGCCTCAGTCCTTCTTCGCCCCAGAAGATGCCATCATTCCTTTAACTCTGTCCTTTACACCAGCAAAACGCTTCTAACATCTGAACATGGAACTCCAAGATAAATATCTGTTCCATTTGGTAGCAATGGAAAAAAAAAAAAAAAAAAGGAGCAAAAGTCTGTGTGACTAAACCTCAAATTTGTACATGGGAAAATTCGTACCAACTTTTAAAGCAACCATACTTAGGAGCCAAAACTTTTTAAATGCTGTAATACTGAGTTGAAATTTAAATATTAAAACGTTTTATGCATTTCCTTTGTCATAGGTACCCCTTTACTTTACCTGACATATCCCCCCACCCAGAAAAAAATAAACATTTTTAAATAGCCATCACCATGTAGGTTCTTGGAGAGATGAAAAAATATATCCTGTATCTTTGGAAATGTGTATGCCCATGTGCATGTCCATGTAACAGAAAAGAACCAGGAACTCCATAGGAGCTGATCACATAATTTCAGGTTTAGGTTTACAATTCAATACACATGGCTGGTTTTTGTTTTTTGTTTTTGTTTTTGTTTTTGTTTTTGTTTTTTTCTTTACCTTGTGTGTTGTCTTGAGGGTTTCTATTGCCAGGATAAAACACCATGACCAAAAGAGCAAGCTGGGGATAGAAGGGGTTAATTTGGATTATACCTCCACAGTCCATCACTGGGGGGTCAGGACAGGAACCTGGAGGCCGGAGCTGATGCAGAGGCTGTGGAGGCCATGGAGGGGTGCTGCTCCCTTACAGAATGTAGGGCCTCCCCCATCGATCACTAACTGAGAAGATGCCCTAGAGCTGGAGCTCATGGAGGCATTTTCCCGACTGAGGCCGCTCCTTTCTCATGACTCTTGTGTCAAGTTGACACACAGAGTCTGCCAGTGCATGTGTCTTTTTCCTACGTTTGAGAATAAGCTGCTCTACAGCAATAGAAACATTTGTTTCCGCGTCTACAATCCGCACTTAAGGTGTAGTCATTCCATGAGGTCCAGACTAAGATGGTTCATTTAAATTATTTTTTTAATGCAGCAAACATTGAAGTATAGTCATTGTTTACTTTTGAACATCAGATTCTAAAATATATCCTATTAAATAATTATTCCAAGAGATGACACCCCCAAAAACAAGGTTGTTTAAGACTGGGTGTGGTGATGCACAGCCGGCAGAAACAGGGTCGTCTCTAAATTTTATGTCAGCTGGATTTACATAGGCCAGCTCAGCCAGGGCTACACTGTCAGACCCTGTCTGAAAACAGAACAGACGGACAGACACAGGGTTTTATGTAGGCTTAATCACAGGAATAGTGTGGCCCCTTTTATTGTTTTTATGGTTAATAGCATACATTCAAACATTTCTAATAAACCCCCTGTAATCCTCTAATAACTGATTTGTCCAAGAGTTTGTTTTTTAAGTTGCATCTCCAAACTATATAATGACCATACTTTGGGAAAAGCTTTAAATTTTTTTTTGAAATAATTAAACAATGAATACATCCCTGCAGAGTTTTCTCAATTGTTAGTTATCTCTCTCCTTGCTTTATTTTGTTGTTGTTGTTGTTGTTGTTGTTGGTTTTTTTTTTGTTTTGTTTTTTGTAGAACTGTTGCTTTTTTGTCAATTGGCAACATTATTATTGGTCTGGGGGTGAGGAATTACAAAGTTCCATTAAGAACTGTTTCCTGTTCTAGTTGGAGGTATGAACCTCCAAGAGTGGGGACCTTAAGATGAGGTAGACTAAAGGGTCATACAATATTCAACTCTATTCAGAACACCAGACAACTTTATACTCTGAGGGTTAAGAAGAGTCACTCAGGGCTGGAGAGATGGCTCAGCAATTAAGAGCTGTGACTGCTCTTCCAGAGGTTCCGAGTTCAATTCCCAGCAACCACATGGTGGCTCACAACCATCTGTAATGGAATCCGATGCCCTCTTCTGGTGTGTCTAAAGACAGCTACAGTGTACTCATATACATAAAATAAATAAATCTTTTAAAAAAAGAAGAAGCAGAGGCACCCAAATAAAGTTTACCATCACAGAAATAAGCCACAAGAGGTAGAAACATGTTTTTCTGCAGAGGCATATGAGTTATAACAGCCGAGGTAAACTCACTCCTGTCTGCTCCACCGGGAGGAGCACAGAAACACATTCCCAGAGCAGGTCTATATTCAGAAGAAACTACAGTTACAAGACCAGCGTGGCTCCTTGGAGTTTTCTCACAAGCACTAAGAATTCTCACAGAACTCCATTTTTGAACTGTGTTCCAACAAAGAATAACTAGTTTCCCAAAGCCTCACACTTCTACAAATCCTCACTTCGAGGTGGTTACTAATACTTTTGGTCATTAATCAATCAAAATAAAGCAAAAATGTAGCCATCTTTAATTCTTACATTGGTTAGAAATGGATCTAAAGTCAAAAAAGGTACGTTAAAGATCCCAGCTAGCCAGGCATGGTGGCTCTCCACTGTACTCCACGAACTTAGGAGGCCAAGGCAGAAGGATCACAACTCAAGACCAGCCTGGGCTACTTGAATTAAACAAACCCACACCAAATTATTAGATCTACAAAATACCAGAAAAGAGTGAAGGACCTCAGACAATGCCCTACAGTTCTGAATACCAGGTTTTGAGCTAGTTACATAGTGACAGCTGCTACCTTATAAACCTGGGACTTGGGACTTGGCAGGTGGTTAACAATGCATTATGAATAAGAGAGGGCTGGTTTGAATCCATGCACGACCATTTAATAGCTGTGTGAGCTTGCATGTTCCAAACCTGTACATTATTAATTGTTCGGAGTTATGAAGGCTACAACGTGATAATTTTACACACACACACATTGGATAATATGTCAGGGCGGTTAACATTCCCTTTAAACATTTTTAAATATTTTATTACAATAATCATATATATTTATGGCTTAGTAGACAGAATTTTAGTGTGTATACAGTAGGTACTAGTTAATTGGCATAATTTATATATATATATTTTTTTTTAATTATTTGTGTATAAACCTTTTAGGCTCCTCACTAGTAGTTATTCCTTAAATATATACAGCAATCGTAAACTCCAGACGTGTGTCCTCACTACCACCTCTGTGCCGCAGAGTAAAGGAACTATTATTTCTACCTGCACTGGGTCACCTAGCCACTGGACTCTTCCCGTAAGCGCTCTGCGGGCCTCTCCCTGTTGTTGCCTGTAGTTGTCACCGTTACACACTCTGGCATGAAGATCTCCTGTATGTCTGAGGTAGTTCACTTAATGGACCCTCAGTTCATCCTTTTTGGTATAAATGGCCACATTCTTACAACTGATTCCATTGTGTGTGTGCCTAGGAATGGGTACCCAAATTTTTTGCTATTTCCATTCTAAGTTCTTGAGAGACTTCTACAGTGTTCTCCTTGGTAGCTGTACTTATTTTTAGTTCTGCCAATGGTATATAAGGATATAAATGAAAATTCACTTTCCTTTTCTCCATATCCTTTGATAATCATTAGTGAGATGGTGTCTGTGGTGTTGACATGAATTTCCTTCTTTCTGTAAATTTATTGGCTATCTGATCTTGAGGATTATCAGTCCATATCATTTGCCATTTTTAATTGGGTGCTTTGGAATAGGCGTTTTAAGATACTTATATATTCTGAATATTAATCTTGTCTTACTGTGGAGGACCATTGCCCACTCTGCCACTTGCCTGCTTTGCTGTGCAAAAACATTTCTCCGGTTTTACTTCCATTTCTCCGATTTTGCTTTGGTTTCCTGTGCTTTGGAGTCTTACAAAGACAAAAACCACCTGTTCCATATCCCAGTGCTCTGGAATTTGTTCTGTATTTTCTTCTAGGAGTTTCATAGTTTGGGTGCTATATTTAGGTTTTTGCCCCCTGCCTTCTTGTTTAAATTAATTTTCATTTGGAAAAAACTAATCGTATTGCCTGTAAGTAGTTTTCCCAGGGACATTTGCTGGAGAGTCCCTTTCTCCATTGCTTACTTTTGATGCCTTTGTTGATGATTAGTGGTCTGTGAATGCAGAGGTTTGTTTCTGGGTATTATGTTGTGTCTGTCAGTCACTATCTACTTTATGCCACTGTCATGAAATTTGAGTTTTTATACCTTTGAAGTGTGCATTGGGAAGGTCGGGGTAACAGGTTACACTTCAGCTTTATTTAAAGATTGCTCTCTCAGGTCTTTCTTGCTTCCGGATGGATTTTACGATTTGTTTGATGGATTGTGTAGCTGTGTGAGGAGATCACAGGTTTCACGCGACCAAAGGCTGCACGTTCTGGATGAGCTTCCTTCTCACCACGGTTCCCAGGTTGCAGGTGTGCGCAGGTTGAGCGTGTGTCTAATTCCGGGAGGTGTCCGGGTGTGGCTCATAGATGTGGGTTGGCGTTGGCCTTCGTCTCCTTGCAGACGGGGCGGTTAAAGAGCCAGTTCAAGAGAAGAGTAGATCTCCACTTACAAATCCTTTCCTTTTCTGGTGGTTTCAACCCCATGTCCATATTCATCGCCTAAAACTCATACTTGATACCCACATTCAACTCAGTTGTCCATAGTTGCTGTTTGGACAAAAGAGTATTCTTCCCTTTCTCCCAGAGCCCTTGAGACTCTCGTCTGCTTGAGCGCTCAACCAAGGCAGAACAACTGTAGATCCCCAAACCGTTTAGTAAGGGTCTAGCACTTTCTCCCTACCCCCGCCCCCATGATTTTTGACATGGCTCTGTGAATGGCCGTGCCTGTTTCCTTAGGATGGGCATGCTGCCTGTTGACAGTAGGCATAAAACAAACAAGCAAGCGCACACTGAGGAAGCTTGTTTCTCTTGTTAGTGGAAGATGGTATAACTTCGGATTGTGGTCTTCACAGAGTTGGTTAAGTAGGACCGTCAGCAGTGTGACTATGTCATCCGCTGTTTCTGCCTCACCTCACCTCGCCATAGTGTCTGTCAGAGGGCATTTGCGCTGCTGCTGCTGCTGCGGTGGCGTGTGGGGTGTGGGCGTGGATGAAGCAGCAGCCCTTCCTAGTCCGTCTCATTCCATTTCTTCCACTGCTGATAAGAGATCTTACAGCACATCCGGTGTGGTGTTTGTAGCAGCTGTGTCAAAGGGCAGCTCACCCAGCAGCCCCAGGCTATTTGCTTGAAGTCTGCCCCTGGGGAACCTTCTACCAGCCATGCCCTTGAATTTGCGGTATTCGGTAGTTGAGTAAAGCTCTGAAGTTGGGATACTCAGCCATGGAATGATAAGTGGGGCCCACCACCCATCAAGAGATCTCTGCCCACCAAGATCCTAGGAGGGAGCCAGGAACTTCAGTGAGCATTTCAGAGAGTCTCAGGTGTCAGGCAGGCCTGTGATCAACGCAGCACAGGGCAGAGCACATGCCTGTCTGCACTGACCGGTGCTGTCATAGTTTGGAATATTTATGGAATATTATATCTCTTTCAGAACCATTCTGAATTCTGACTTAAGATTTAGCGAAAGTCTCCCCTGACTCACAGGTCTCACGTGGTTAGTCATCTCAGCCGTGTGCTGTGGCTTCCTGTGCTCGGACCATCGGGCGGGTTCAGACTGCCCACCTGCAGCGTGGGGAGCGGAAACGGAAGGGGTGGGAGCTGAGTCGCCCACCTACCAAGTAGGCAGGCCACGTCACACTTGAAGAGTATGATGTTCCCTGGTTATTAGGTCTCTTAAAAGCCCGTTCGGACATGTGTTTACTCGCCGGATCACTCCACCAATGTTTATTCAGATTTCTGAGCAGGCACTGATACAATGTTAAAAAAATGGAAAACCTTATTACAGGATTCATGAATTGGTGATCTAAAACCCAAGCCTATCCCAGACCATTAGATTGTACACCTTGTTACACAGTTTCAAAGTCTCAAGCTGGGCTGTTAATGCTAGGCTGTTAATGCTAGAGGTGAGACTGCCCATGTAGATTATTTGCCTTTGTTTTCTGTATTCCAAAACTTGATTTTCTACTTAAAACAAGACCCCCCCCCAAAAAAAAAAAACTCACTGAAAAATAAAACTGTAAAACATTGTTTCAAACCTAGTAAAATATGTCTAAAATTTCTAGGGACTTCGCAGCTATCCAGGGTTTAGATAAGACTCCTTAGTTTGTTGATTGCAATTGAAATGGTGTGAGATAAGCTAGTGAAAGAGCTAGATTTACTTTGTGAAGAATGTCATTTAAGTCATACTCCTTGGACAGTCTTGGTTTCTGAAATGCTGGCAGTAGCCTTTATCTCTGGAAAACAATCTTGAAGTTGAAACGTAACTATAAATACATTTGTGAAACCTCTTTGGACCATGTAACGCAGCCGATATGGCGCTATGAACGCAGCAGGTCCACACTGGCTTCGTCCACACGTGGCTTGGAGCAAGGGTCTGGGCACGAGACTTCCGGGATTTGAACCTTTGCTTCACCTTAGTCCATGTGACTTGGACAAATATTGCTTTTCATTTATCAACTGGAGACGGTATCTTGCTCTGAGAAGCCTCTGCAGGATAAAAATGAGCTGTGTCTCTAAGCTCTTGTCATATTTTCTTAGAAAAATCAGCCATATGGAGAAGCTCTCGAATAAAACTTTCATTGAAGTAGTTGCAGATATGATAGACATTTGAAAAAGAAAATGCACAGACACCTGTTCTGATGAGAGGTGACATGCTTGAACTAAGGGCTTGGACTCAAGGGCTGTTTCTCATTACAAGCTTGCTTCATTCATTCACTCATTCATTCATTCATTCCCTGCTATTCTGCCACAGTGCACTATTGATTTAAAAAGAGAAAGAAAGAAAAATAATTGCAGACGTTCCTTAGGGGACTACATGCATCTGTTAATGTTTTCTGGTCTTTAGTCAGTAAGTTCCTATGAAGGTTCCATGAAACTCTTGAGTGTTTTTAAAAATTATATCCAAGATTCTAATAAACTCTTACCTTGTTAACAAATAGGTAATACTTAGGAAGTAAGAGAAGGTTTTTAAAGCATCGTTTCTCTGGAACAGGTGAGGTGGCTTAGTGGGTAGAGGGCTTATGGGCAGGTCCGATTCTCTGAGTTTGATCTCAGGATCCCACAAGGTGTTAAGAAAGACTTCCCAGGACTGTTCTCGGGCTTCTGTGAGCACACTTAAACACTCACCGGCACGAGCACAATAAATAATAAAGGGGGGAAGTCTCAGCAGCCGCCAGAGCACAGCTGCCTGTAAGAAATGTAGTTCTTAGACGCCGCTGTGATCACTGGGCTGAAGGAATGATATTTCTATAAATGGTTGATTTACAATTTTATGCGAAATAGAAACATAAAGGAAACCACTTTTAAATAGTTTAGAAAATTATAAAAGTGATGATAATGACAGATTTGTACATAATTAAAGCTAACAGGAAGTAACTTATTCTGAAATTTAGATTTTCTATGAGCCACTATGAACTTTTTAATGTAAGAGTTACAAGCTAACAAAATCTGTACCAGTGAAGACATACTAGTTCCTAGGAAGAACTGTAAATACATCTGACTTTTTTACCACGTTTCTTATATGTCCTTTTATAATAACTTTGCACGTACTACAAAACATATGAAAGATAAATTATGTCACAGACCAAGTCATTTAAGAGAACACAGGCTCAGGAGTTTGCTTTGTCAGAGTCAGTGTTGATATTGGGACTTAGCTACGTCAGAGCTCCCACCGCTTCTCCTTAAAGTCATAGTGAGAAATTGTGGCAAAAGTAGGTTTTGTTGTTGATGATGATTGTGTGTGAGTATAATTGCAAGAGAAATAAATATATATGTGCTACTTTTTTTTGCAATTAAAATCTCTATTCCCTTCCTTCCAAACACTCTGTATGCCCCTCCTCTGTCTCTAAGATTCATGGCCTCCTCATATCTCACTGTGTGTGTGTGTGTGTGTGTGTGTGTGTGTGTGTGTGTATACATACATATATACATACATACATGCTTTCAGGACTGAGTGGATGGTATTGGACAGCCAGTTGGTATGCTCTTTTCCGGGGAAGACTTTTCTCCTGCTCTCAGTTTTTTGACATGTAATTTTCTCAAATTTGTCAAATCAAACAAAGGAGTAAAAGATAATTTGAAAATTGTTTTTAATAAAAGCATTTGACAAAATTCAGCATCCTTTCATGCTAAAAGTCCTGGAAAGAACAGGAATTCAAGGCCCATACCTAAACATAGTAAAAGCAATCTACAGCAAACCAGTAGCCAACATCAAAATAAATGGAGAGAAACTTGAAGCAATCCCACTAAAATCAGGGACTAGACAAGGCTGCCCTCTCTCCATATCTTTTCAATATAGTATTTGAAGTTTTAGCAAGAGCAATTAGACAACATAAGGAAGTCAAAGGGATACAAATTGGAAAGGAAGAAGTCAAACTATCACTATTTGCAGATGATATGATAATATATGTAAGTGACCCAAAAAAACTCCACCAGAGAACTCCTACAGCTGATAAACAACTTCAGCAAAGTGGCTGGTTATAAAATCTACTCAAGCAAATCAGTAGTCTTCCTGTACTCAAAGGACAAGCAGGCTGAGAAAGAAGTTAGGGAAATAACACCCTTCACAATAGCCACAAACAATATAAAGTATCTTGGCGTGACTCTAACCAAACAAGTGAAAGATCTTTATGACAGGAACTTCAAGTCCTTGAAGAAAGAAATCAAAGACGACCTCAGAAGATGGAAAAATATTTCATGCTCTTGGATTGGCAGGATCAATATAGTAAAAATGGCCATCTTGCCAAGAGCAATCTACAGATTCAATGCAACCCCCATCAAAATCCCAAATCAATTCTTCATAGATCTAGAACAAGCAATTCTCAAACATTTGGAGTAACAAAAAAATCTAGGATAGCTAAAACTATTCTCAACAATATTAAAAACAAAAACAAAGACATTTACCCAGTTTCTAGAGACCTGCTGTGGGATGAAATGGGACTCTTAGACCTTTAGTTTCGGGACCTTTCCGGCCTTTCTTGATAGGAAATGCAACGGTCTTTCTCACCTTGGCATTTTACATTGTCATGGTTGGAAGAATTTACTTAAAGCTAAAAGCTTTTCTTTAATGTGTGGTTAAAATGCAATGATTTCTATAGGACACTATCACATAAGCACTCAACAATGAACTGACTGATTGGAGTGCCATCTCGTCATATGTAGAATTACAATTTATAATGCTGTGATATTTATTTGTTGTAGGATGTAATTAAAACCATTGTACAGAGTGGTGGCATCAAGCATCTGGTTACCATGGCAACTAGTGAACATGTAATAATGCAGAACGAAGCTCTTGTTGCTTTGGCTCTAATAGCGGCTTTGGAATTGGGTAAGTACCTTGCTGACAAACTTATTGCTTCCTATTTTTATCTTGGACTAAAGGAAGCACGGGAGTGGAATTGAAATCAGGTAGCGCCTTGGCTGTGGAAGTGTCTTGCTGGCGTGTACTTACGTCTGAATCTATGGGAAATCATGTGTCCGTTGCAGTCGTGGGGGTTTCCTGTGACTGTGCTCTGTGTGACATTTTTAAATCAGCACTTTAGGGCTTAACTTTAAGTGATATTTTACTTAGAAGATACATAGCACATTTTCAGCCGGGTTTATAGATAATCGAGATGATAACCGGAATATCACACCAGGAACCTGGCTGGGCTATAGCTCTGTGGCAGAGTACTTGCCTGGCATGCAGAAGGCCCTGAGTTCCGTCCCCATGTGCCTGTTAGTAACCTCTATAGATGTTTTCCATCATTTTCTAGCACTGCCTCTGTCTACACTCTGACCTGTGTCTTCTGTATGTGTGTGTTCAAAAGTTCCCATGAAGCAGAGTGAAATGGAACTGTTGGTTGCTGACGGTGCTTGTTGGTGGCCGTGTAGTATACAGTATCCATGTGGGCAAAACTCCCCATGAGAAGCCAAGACACGAGTAGCGTATCTGCGACACCTGTTGGTTCATTGACAGACCCTGATTTATCAGCCCGGGGGTGGTATATTAGAGCCACATAGCCTCTGGGTGAGACTGAGAACTGCTTTGCAGTAGCCCCCGCCTCTCGGGTCCTTTAAGTACAGAACTGTGTTCTCTGCAAACAGGGATAATTAGGCTTCCTCCTTTCCTGTCTGTATCCCTTTTTACATCTTTCTCTTACTACACCAGCTAGGACTTCAAACACTATTAAACAAGAGTGAAAGGAGCTCTGTATTCTAACAGGACAGGCTCCCTGTTCTATTCACAGTTAGTATAGCACCTTAGCTATGCCTACAGTATGTAGCCTGTAATATGTTAGGGTATGTTCTGACTGTTCCTAGTTTCTTGATTACTTACTTCTATCATGAAAGCATGAAGGGATGTTGAACGTTCTCATAAACCTTTTCTTTGTCTGTCATGATGTCCTTAAGACCCTTTCTGTTGTGTGTTTATTGGATTTCGTATGTTTACCAAGCCCCGCAACCCTGGAATGAAACCAAATTATTCATGGTTCATAATCACCTTAATGTATTCTAGGATTAGGTTTACAAATACTTTGTTGAGAAGTTTTAGTAGGGTGTTTATCAGCGCAATCGATCTGTACTTTTCTTCCATTTTTATCTAGTTTGGGTGTCAAGGTGATCCTAGTTTGAGAAATGCTAGCGTTAGATCTTCCTTACAAGCTTGGCTGAGTTCAGCAGCCTGTGATTTTCATTACTGATTCAGTCCCCATTACAAGTTGAACAGTTTGGGTTTTAAGATTTATTTATTGTATGTATGTGATCACACTGACACTCACAGATACAACAGAAGAGGGCATCAGATCTCATTACAGATGGTTGTGAACCACCATGTGGTTGCTGAGAATTCAACTCAGGACCTCTGGAAGAACAGCCAGTGCTCTTAACCACTGAGCCATCTCTCCAGCCCTGAACAGTTTAATTTTGGTAGGACAAAATGAGTTAGAAATCATTCCATTTCATCTGGGTTTTCCACCTTTTGGAATCTAAGTTTTCAAAATACCCCCAAATGATCTTACAAATTTTGTTGGCATGTATTTTAACAACTCCTGTTTCATCTCTAATCCTATTAATTTGGGTCTTTATTTTAGTTTGGCTAAGAGTTTCTCAAACATCTGCCCCCCCCCTTTACCCCTAAGAAGCCAGGTCTTTGATTAGTTATGTACACTGTTCCTTTATTGTTTATGGACATTGTTGTTTCAGTCTTTTTCATTAGCTTCTTCCCTAATATTTCTTTTCCTCCATATGTTGGGATCTTGCCTGTCTGTCTTTCTGTCTGTCATATCTATAGCCTTTTCTTTTTAATATACCTTCAATGTATCCCAGATGTCATGATAAAGAGAACACTGTTAAGATTTTAGGAATTTTATTTTTGTTTCAATGACTACTGTTCATGTAATAGTCTAATTTTTTGCATATAAATATTTTTATAGTTTCTCTTGCTGTTGATGTCTAATTTTGCTTACTGTGGCCTGCTAAGGTAGAAGGAATTATTTCAGGCCTTTTTGTTTGGTTGGTTTTTTGTTGTTGCTTTTGGGCATCTGTTAAGGCTTGTTTCAGGATCTATATAACATGATCAGTTTTAGAAAAGATTCTATATGGCACTAAGAAAATTGTATGCATATTTCTTATTGGTTAGATATCCAGTTAGTCTGTGGTGCATAATTTAGCTTTGAGGCGTCATTGCTGGTTTGTTTGGAAGCTCTCCCTTAATATGAGAGTGAAGTCTTAGAAGGCCCATGACTGACAGGACCCATGTGATGCTTTGTGCCTTCCTTGTGTGTGTTGAAATTCCAAGCACCAAGACTTGGTTCCTAGACTCTGTCTTCTTGATGGACAATAGCCCACATCCCTTCCTGACCAGTCCAGAGCTGGAATCTACTTACTAGTCTACAAGGACAGGTTTGTTCTCTGCCAGTTAAAGACAGATTTTATTCAGAGTGAAAGTAAGAGAAAAAGCATCTCCACCTCCACCCCATGGAAGGGAACAGAACTTGAGTCCACCTTTCTCCCAGGGGACGTGGAGGCTCCATTCAGATGAGCCTTTGTCAGAGAGGGGTAAATTTTTCCTATGCAGCTTCCTGTTGGTTTACTCAGAGGCAGAGGGCTAACTGGTGTGCAGCCTGGGTCCAACTGCACATGCCTGGGGCAAGCAAGCCTGCACAGTCTAGTTATCTTCAGGGAAGAGGAAAGAGGAAGTGAGTGCTACCCCCACTATTTCAGGACATGCCATACGGAAACTATCTACCCAGTGTTCCCTTTTCCCTAGCTATTTTACCTTCCAAAAGACTAATCCTGAGCTCTGTCCCCTGTGCCAGCTTGCTTACAGCCGCTTGCCTGGTGGACTTACACATCCTTTGACCCTCCGGTTTTTGTACATCTTTACTGTGTTTCTTGGAGATGACAGATCACTTATTCTGAGACTTGTAATTGGTGGATTGAAGTCTTTTGCATTTAAAAGTATCATTAAGGATCTGCTGTCTCCCGTGACAGTGGTAGATGATGGTGTGATTGGTTGGATTGTTCTGTCTATTAGCAATTTGTGGCATTGAGTGCTGTTGGTTCGCTCTTGGCTCTCTGTCTGTTCCTCTCATGAGATGTGAGTGCCCCTGTGTGCTCTTAGCCGATACTGACTGCTGCTTCTATACACACTCCTTTAAGAATCTATGACAGTGGTGGCTTGGTTGTCGTGAATTGCCTTAATTTGAGTTTGCTTTGAACTGTCATTTCTCATGAGTTTTAAAAAAAAAAAATAATTTGTTGGATGTAGTAACTTTGGTGTTAGTCATTTACTCTCAGAGCTTGAGGTGCACTATTGTTCCGTGCTTTCCTGTTTCCAGAGGTTTTTCTCTGATCGAGTTGTTGCTTTGTGGAATAAAAATTGCCTGTCTCAGCCTTAGGGTTCCTAGGTTTGATTTCTTGCATATATCCCAGATTTCTTGGGAATTTGGGGCACATTTCTTTTTTTCTTGTTGTATATGTCTGAATTTATTAGTCTCTTGTTTTGGTTTTTTGTTTGTTTGCTTGGGTTTTTTGGTTTTTTGTTTTGTTTTGTTTTGTTGTTGTTTTTTTTTTTGCTCCCTCAATGTGGCTTTTTTTTTAATTTTTATTTTCTATATTCTATGTTTACATTCCAAAGGCTTTCCCCTTTCCCAGTTCCCCCCCCCACCATACGTCCCATAATTCCTCTCCCCCCCAACCATTCCCCAATCATCCCCCCCTCCCCCAATTTCTCTGTTCTGGGTCTACAAAACTGTGTTTGCTTGTTTTGCTTTGCCTTGTCTTTTCTTGTGTTGATTTTCTGGTGAGATCAAGGATAAAACACAAATAGAATAGTAAATAATAACTAAAGTACAAGTCTTTAATCCCAGCACTTGTAAAGCAGGCAGATCTCTGAGTTCAAAGCCAGCCTGGTCTACAGCTCATGCTTGATCAGAGAAAAACCTCTATACAATATATAACAGTCAAGATGTCAAAAATACAAAGAAACAATATTAAAAGCTATAAAGAAAAATATACCAAAATATAGTAGCTTTTGTTAACATCCTTAAGAAACAGGAAAGCATGGAACAATAGAGGTCAGTACAGTCCAAATAAACCCTGTCTCGATAAAACAACAGAATAGAAAAACCAGTTATGATCCACCCAGCAGCCAGCACTGAGGAGGCAGTCTGCACAGGTGAGACCAGCCCTGTAGATCTGAAGATCCTGTCTGGAGGCCTCTGGCATGAGCCTTCTGATTTCCACCTCCAGATCAGGAACATCCCCTGCCATAGCACACCATCTCCAAGTGGCTCAGGAAGCCAGCTATACACCCAGCTGTGCAGAGGAGACAGCCAGCACAGCCTGCATCCAGAGTTGATCAGGGCCACAGAGCTACATACCCAAATACGAGAGAGTGGGTCTCGGCAGCCATCTTTGCTCCTGTGACTGTGTAACAGATTAGTAGGCAGGGATCACCAGAATAGAGGATCACTTGGGGCACACTCCACCAGGACTCCACCTGCACCCAGGAACTCTGCAGCACCACAGCAGTTTGTGCCAGGGGAAAGCAGGTCACCCAGGGTTGCTGAGATAGGCCTGCAGGCACACAGGAGGGGCAAGCACCAGCCAGTGCTACTAAAACCAGAGACCAACTAACACCAGAGATAACCAGATAACAAAAGGCAAACGTAGGAACATTGCTAACAGTAATCAAGGCAATATGGCACCATCCGAACCCAATTCTCCCACAACAGCAAGTCCTGGATACCCCAACACACCAGGAAAGCAAGATTTGGATTTAAAATCGCAGGTCATGGTGCTGATGGAGGGCTTCAAGAAGGACATAAATAACTCCGTTAAAGAAATATAGGAGAACACAAGTAGACAGGGAGAAGCCCTCGAAGAACTAAGGGAAAACACAACAAAACAGGTGAAGGAATTAAACAAACCCATCCAGGATCTAAAGAAGAAGGCAGAAGCAGTAATGAAATCACAAAGGGAAACAACTCAAGGCATTGAAAAAATGCCTAGGAAAGACGTCAGGAGCCATGGATCCAAGCATCAACAACAGAATACAAGAGATAGGAGAGAATCTCAGATGCAGAAGATACCATAAAAAGCATTGATACAACAGTCAAAGAAAGTGAAGAATACAAAAAGCTCCTGACCCAAAACATCCAGGAAATACAGGACAAAATGAGAAGACCAAACCTAAGGATTATAGGTATAGATGAGAGTGAAGATTTCCAACTTAAAGGGCCCATAAATGTCTTCAACAAAATTATAGAAGAAAACTTCCCTAACCTAAAGAAAGAGATGCCCGTGGACATACAAGAAGACTCCAGAACTCCAAATAGATTTTACCAGAAAAGAAATTCCTCCCGTCACATAATAATTAAAACACCAAATGGACTAAACAAAGAAAGAATATTAAAAAGCAGTAAAGGGAAAAGGTCAAGTAACATATAAAGGTAGACCTATCAGAATTACACCGGACTTCTCACCAGGAACTATGAAAGCCAGAAGAGCCTGGGCTGATGTCATGCAGACTCTAAGGGATCACAAATGCCAACCCAGACTGCTATATCCAGCAAATCTGAATTACCATAGATGGAGAAACCAAGGTATTTCATGACAAAAACAAATTTACACAGTATCTTTCCACAAATCCAGCCCTTCAAAGGATAATGAATGGAAAACACAAACAAAAGGAACACACTAGAAAAGCAAGAAATTAATCTTTCAACAATTCAAAAGAAGATAACCACACAAACATAAAAATTACATCAAAAATAGCAGGAAGCAACAATCACTATTACTTAATATCTCTTACCATCAATGGACTCAATTCCCCAATAAAAAGACAGACTAACAAACTGGATTTGTAAACAAGACCCAACATTTTGCTGCATACAGGAAACACATCTCAGTGTCAAAGACAAATACTATCTCAGAATAAAAGGCTGGAAAACAATTTTCCAATCAAATGGTCCCAGGAAACAAGCTGGAGTAGCCATTCTAATATCTAATAAAATAGACTTTCAACCAAAAGTCATCAAAAAAGACACAGGAGGACACTTTATAATCATCAAAGGAAAAATCTACCAGGAAGAACTCTCAATTTAGAACATTTATGCCCCAAATACAAGGGCACCCTCACTCATAAAGGAAACTTTCCTAAAGCTTAAAGCACACACTGAACCCCTCACAATAATTGTGGGTGACTTTAACACCCCATACTCCTCAATGGACAGATCAGGGAAACACAAACTAAACAGAGACACAGTGAAACCAACAGAAGTTTTGGACCAAATGGACTTAATAGATATCGATAGAACATTTCATCCTAAAGCAAAAGAATATACCTTCTCCAAAACTGACCATATAATTGGTCACAAAACAGACCTCAACAGATATAAGAAGATCGAACTAATTCCATGCCTTCTATCAGATCACTATGGAGTACGGTTGGTCTTCAATAGCGACAAAAACAACAGAAAACCCACATACACATGGAAGCTGAAAATATTCTACTCAATGATACCTTGGTCAAGGAAGAAATAAGGAAAGAAATCAAAACCTTTTTAGAATTTAATGAAAATGAAGGTACAACATACCCAAATTTATGGGACACAATGAAAGCAGTGCTAAGTGGAAAACTCATAGCTCTGAGTGCCTCCAAAAAGAGGCCAGAAGCTGGAAGGAACCCAGATGTCTCTCAACAGAGGAATGGATACAGAAAATGTGATATATATATATACATATACATATATATATCACATATACATATATATATATACATACATATACATATATGTGTGTATGTATATATATATACACACACATACATACACACACATACACACACACACACACACACACACACATATATATATATATACATACACACACACACACACACACAATGGAGGACTATTCAGCCATTAAAAACAATGAATTCATGAAATTCTTAGACAAATGGATGGAATTGGAGAATATCATCCTAAGTGAGGTAACCCAATCACAAAAGAACACTCATGATATGCACTCACTGATAAGTGGATATTAGCCTAGAAGCTTGGAATACCCAAGACACAATTCACATATCAAATGATGTTCAAAAAGAAGGAAGGAGAGGGCCCTGGTTATGGAAAGGCTCAGTGCAGCAGTGTAGGGGAATACCAGGACAAGGAAGCAGGAAGGGGTGGATTGGGCTACAGGGGGAGGGAAGAGGGCTTATGGGACTTTTTGGAGAGGAGGGGATCCAGGAAAGGGGAAATCATTTGAAATGTAAATAAAGAATATATCAAATAAAAATAAAGGATATATCGAATAAAAAAAAAAAGGAAGAAAAACCTGTTACAAGTTTTAGGGGATTTTGTAGTTGTTGTTTTAAGGAGCTTACCCAGAACTTCACCTTTTTTCTTCCCCATACCCTATCCTACCCTGTTCTAGGAGATCTCACCAGTCCTTTGGGGAAGGAAGTTACGTATTTAGCCTGATGGTGTTTAGCAACAGCTGACATGCTTTGTTTCGTATTACAGGTACTGCTGAGAAAGATCTCACAAGTGCTCAGCTCGTACAGATCCTACACCGACTGCTTGCGGATGAGAGAAGTGCTCCGGAGATCAAGTACAACTCCATGGTCCTGATCTGTGCTCTCATGGGGTCTGGTAAGGCTTCCTCTTGTCTCGGTATCAGTGTGTGACTTCCGTTCAATGTTAAATGTATGGTCATAACAAATGGTAACTCGGGTTTAAAAGGAAGAAGAACTTAGTTTGAAAGAGAATGCAGAAACTTTCCATCGGAGGGCAGAATGGAGCATCAGGTAACTGAAGCTGTAATCTTAGGCAGTTGTGAGCTGCCAAATTCAGGTCCTGGGAACCACACTTGGTCCCTCTGTCTTTTTGTTTGTTTATTTGTTTGTTTGTTTGTTTTTTGTTTTTTTTTTGTTTTGTTTTTTCGAGACAGGGTTTCTCTGTGTAGTCCTGGCTGTCCTGGAACTCACTCTGTAGACCAGGCTGGCCTCGAACTCAGGAATCCGCCTGCCTCTGCCTCCCAAGTGCTGGGATTACAGGCGTGCGCCACCACCGCCCGCTGGTCCCTCTGTTTTGCAGACGTGTTCCTGACTGCTGAGCCAGCTCTACTTTGAAGCCTAAACTGTTCCCAAAAACTTCTTCTGTAAGAGAAGGCATCGTAAACTAAATATAGCAAAAATGTGAATAGTTAAAAAATGCCAAGGTAAATTTTATGCAAGAACAAGTTTTGGTATTATATATTGTGGTATTAGATAAAGACTTCATTCAAGTAATCATTGATTTTATATATATATATATATATATATATATATACACACACATATACATATACACACATACATACATACATACACACACACACACAGAGGAGATATATATATGTATACAGGAGATAGAGATAGATAGATGATAGATAGATAGATAGATCCTGTTTTCTTGCTGATTTCCTGAATGTTGTCAGTTGTTGGAAGAGGAAAATTGAAGAACCGCCATCCTCAGAATGATACATCTGTCTGTTAGTCCTCATAGCTGTTCAGTTTTTTTTCTTAGAATGATGTAAAACAGTGTTGGTGCGCATATAGAACTTTAGGTCTGCTGCCATTTCTTGGTAGAGTGATTTTTCTGTCCCAATGTAATGTCCCTCTCAGTCTTTTCCAGCTTCCTTGCTCTGAAGTCTGAGTTATGTGGTGTTTACATAATTAGTCCTACTATTTTTGAGTAGCATTGTCATGACTTTTCTTTCTCTCAGTTTCAATCTGCGGTGTTGGTAAGTTTGTACTGGCAGGTAGTCAGGTAGAACCATTTTATAATCCACTCTACCAATGCTAATTTTAATTGGTATACATCCACTATTTATATATAATGCAATGTTATTTCCTTTCTACTTAGATATAACTACCCCTGATCTTCTAAGTTAGCTGTTAAGAAAAAAAGAAAGAAAAAAAAAACATGTTTTTTCCCCTCACTCAAGAATGTACTTTATCAACCCCTTCATTGCACGCACCCAAAAAAATTCTGTAGTCAAGCAATTTTTGTTCTTGTTCTTTTCTGTCTACACAAGAAAGATGTGCTCTTGTCATGGTTTCTAATGAGAAATCCACTGTGTTCTGTTTGTTTTCTCTATCGAATTTCTTTCTATTTCTTTATTGTAAAATGTATCTTAAAGCAAATTTGAGTTTATTTTGTTTGAAGTTTTTCAGCTTTTACAATCCATATGTCTCTTACTAAATAGTCTTTAACTGTTATTACTTATGGCTCTTTAAATGTTTTCTTCTTGTCCAAGGTCTCCATGGCACAGATGTGAGATCTTTAGTGGTACTGCTGAAGGCTTTATCTTTTTATTTCATTTTTTATCTATTACTCAGACAATAATTCACGTTGCCTTATCTTAGAGTTTGGCGGTTATTTCCTCGGGTCTTTTTGTTCCAGTATTAACTGCATCAAGCTTTTCCGTGTTCTAAAATAGTCACTCTAGCTCTGGGATTCCCATTTGCTGCTTTGTTGTTCTACTTTCTTCCTGACATTTTTTTCAGTTGTGTAGAATGTGTTCCGAACTTTCTGTTGAGATAGATTGATTGTGATTAAGTATAGAAAAGTGTAGCTGTACCCTACCAACCGATTTTCAGTGTTCAGTTCAGGAGCAGCAAACAGATTTCCATTGCTTCCTCACCACCATCTGTCTCCACCGTTTTCCATCCCCCAGACTGATCCTGTATCCACCCAGCAGGAGCTCCCCAGCGTCCCTGGCCTTCTTGCCTCTGGTTGCTGCAGTCCTGTATTCAGCTTATCATCAATATTATTGTTGTTGTTGTTGTTGTTGTTATATTTTTATTATTACAGGCTTATTTCATGTATGATGAATAATAAAATATTTGTTCTAATATTAAGTAATATCCTATCATATATCTATGTGACAATTTTTTTTCTTTATAGTATCTGTAATAAATGCAAAGAAATTAACAAACAAAATGTGGCTTTAGCAAACTGTACATACATTAATATCTTTTTAACTATAACATTCAGGCCGCCATCTTCGCTCCCAGACAGACAGGACAGGCAGCTCCAGATAAACAGAGATATCCCAAGATTAACATCACTTGGGACACAACCCGCCAGGCTTCTGCCTGCGCCCAAGACCTGGGCAGCTCTGCGGTTCGTCTGTGTGCCAGCACTGATGTGGGTCAATTGCTCTGCAGTGTAATCAGCACTTGGAGGGGCTCCCCACTGCCATCTTCGCAGTCAAACAGGACAGGCAGCTCCAGATACACAAAGACAACCCTGAGTATAGCATTGCTTGGGGCAAGGCACACCACGGCTCCAGTGGCACCCAAGAGTAGGGTAGCCCATCAGCAATCTGTGCCAGTCAAAACCCAGTCATCCAGAGGAGCAGAAATAGCCTTACAGGCTTACAGGAGGTTCAAGCCCCAGACAGTGACAACAGGACCAACTAACACCAGAGATAACCAGATGGCAAAAGGCAAACGTAGGAACTTTACTAACAGAAATCAAGGCAATATGGCAGCATCCGAACCCAATTCTCCAACAACAGCAAGTCCTGGATACCCCAACACACCAGCAAAACAAGATTTGGATTTAAAATCACTGGTCATGATGCTGTTAGAGGAATACAAGAAGGACATAAATAAATCTCTTAAAGAAATACAGGAGAAAATGGATCAAAAGGTAGAAGCCCTTACGAGGGAAACACAAAAATCATTTAAAGAAATTCAGGAGAATATGGGTCAACAGATAGAAGCCAATTAAGAGGAAATGCAAAAATCACTTAAAGAATTACAGGACAACTTGGGTCAACAGGAAGAAGTCATAAAAGAGGAAACACAAAAATCTCTTAAAGAATTATAGGAAAACACAAACAAGTGAAGTAACTGAGCAAAGCCACCCAGGATCTAAAAACAGAAGTAAAAACAACTAAGAAATCATAAAGGGAGACAACTTTGGAGATAGAAAACCTTGGGAAGAAATCAGGGGTCATAGATGCAAATATCAACAACAGAATACAAGAGATAGAAGAAAGAATCTCAGATGCTGAAGATACCATAGAAAGCATTGACTCAACAGACAAAAGGCAAAATGTGAAAAGCTTATAACCCAAAACATCCAGGAAATCAAGGGCACAATGAAAAGACCAAACCTAAGGGTTATAGGTATAGATGAGAGTGAAGATTTACAACTTAAAGGGCCAGCAAATATCTTCAACAAAATTCTGGAAGGAAACTTCCCTAACCTAAAGAGAGAGATGCCCATGAACATACAAGAAGCCTACAGAACTCCAAACAGACTGGACCAGAACAGAAATGCCTCCTGTCACATAATAATCAAAACCCCAAATGTACTAAACAAAGAATATTAAAGACAGAGAAAAAGGCCAAGTAACATATAAAGGAAGACCTATCAGAATTACACCAGATTTCTCACCAGAGACCATGAAAGCTAGAAGATCCTGGGCAGATCTCATGCAGACTCTTAAGAGAACACAATTGCCAGCTAAAACTACAATATCCAGCAAAACTCAATCACCATAGATAGAGAAACCAAGATATTCCATGATAAAACCAAATTTAAACAGTATCTTTCCACAAACCCAGCCTTACAAAGGATAATAGGTGGAAAACACCAATACAAGAAGGGAAACTAAACCCTGGAAAAAGCAAGATAGTAACCTTCATTCATCAAACCCAAAAGAAGGTAACCACTCAAACGTAAAAATCACATCAAAAATGACAGGAAGTAATAATCACTATTCCTTAATATCTATTAACATCAATGGACTCAATTCCCCAATAAAAAGACATAGACTAACAGACTGGATACAAAAACAGGACCCTACATTTTGCTGCATACAGTAAACAGACCTCAGTGTCAAAGACAAACACTACCTCAAAATAAAAGGCTGGAAAACAATTTTACAAGCAAATGGTCTCAGGAAACAAGACAGAATAGCCATTCTAATAGATAAAACTGACTTTCAACCTAAAGTCATCAAAGGGGACAGAGAAGGACACTTCTTACTGGTCAAAGGAAAAATCCACCAAGAAGAATTCTCAATTCTGAACATCTGTGCTCCAAATGCAAGGGCACCCTCATTCATAAAAGAAACATTACTAAAGCTCAAAGCACACATTGCACCTAACACAATAATTGTATGTGACTTCAACACTCCACTCTCCTCAATGGACCATCAGGAAACCAGAAACTAAACAGGGACACAGTGAAACTAATTGAAGCTTTGAACCAATTGGATTTAACACACACACACACACACACACACACACACACACACACATATATATATATATATATATATATATATAGAGAGAGAGAGAGAGAGAGAGAGAGAGAGAGAGAACATTTCATCCTAAAGCAAAATATACCTTGTTCTCAGCACCTCATGGTACCTTCTCCAAAATCGACCATATAATTGGTCACAAGACAGACCTCAACAAATATAAGAAGATCAAACTAATCCCATGCCTCCTATCAGATCACTATGGAGTAAGAGTGGTCTTCGAAGCCGGGCGGTGGTGGCGCACGCCTGTAATCCCAGCACTTGGGAGGCAGAGGCAGGCGGATTTCTGAGTTCGAGGCCAGCCTGGTCTACAGAGTGAGTTCCAGGCCAGCCAGGGCTATACAGAGAAACCCTGTCTCCAAAAAAAAAAAAAAAAAAGAGTGGTCTTCGATAGCAACAAAAACAACAGAAAGCCCACAAATACATGGAAGCTGAACAATACTCAAAGATACCTTGGTCAAGGAAGAAAGAAAGAAAGAAATCGAAGACTTTCTAGAATTTAATGAAAATAAAGGCACAACATACCTAAATTTATGGGACACAATGAAAGCAGTGCTAAAAGGAAAACTCATAGCCCTGAGTGCCTCCAAAAAGAAACTGGAGAGAGCATACACTAGCAGCTTAGCGGCACACCTGAAAGCCAAAAAGAAGCTAATTCACCAGAGAGGAGTAGAACACAGGAAATCATCAAACTCAGGGCTGAAATCACTCAAGTAGAAACAAAGAGAACCATACAAAGAATCAACAAAACCAGGAGCTCGTTCTTTGAGAAAACCAACTAGATAGATAAACCCTTAGCCAAACTAATCAGAGGGCACAGAGACAGCAAATTAACAAAATTAGAAATGAAAAGGGAGATAAAACAACAGAAACTGAGGAAATTCAAAAAATCATCAGAACTTACTACAAAAGCCTATATGCAACACAACTGGAGAATCTGGAGGAAATGGACAATTTTCTAGACAGATACCAAATACCAAAATTAAGTCAGGATCAAATAGATCATCTAAACAGTCCCATAACCCCTAAAGAAATAGAAGGGGTCATTGAAAGTCTTCCAACCCAAAAAAGCACAGGACCAGATGTTTTAGTGCAGAATTCTATCAGACCTTCAAAGAAGACCTAACACCAATATTCTTGAAATTATTCCTCAAAATAGAAACAGAAGGAATATGACCCAACTTGTTCTATGAAGCCACAATTACGCTGATACCACAACCACACAGATTCAACAAAGAGAACTTCAGACCAATTTCCCTAATGAATATTGATGTAAAAATAATAAAATTCTTACCAACCGAATCCAAGAACACATCAAAACATTCACCATGATCAAGTATGCCTCATCCCAGGGCTGTCGGGATGGTTCAATATATGGAAATCCATCAATGCAATCCACTATATATACAAACTCAAAGAAAAAACCACATGGTCATTTCATTAGATGCTGAAAAAAGCTTTTGACAAAATTCAGCATCCTTTCATGCTAAAAGTCTTGGAAAGAGCAGGAATTCAAGGCCCATACCTAAACATAGTAAAAGCAATATACAGCAAACCAGTAGCCAACATCAAACTAAATGAAGAGAAACTTGAAGCAATCCCACTAAAATCCGGGACTAGACAAGGCTGCCCTCTCTCTCTCTCTCTCTCTCCATATCTTTTCAATATAGTACTTGAAGTTCTAGCTAGAGCAATTAGACAAAAAAGCACAGGACCAGATAAGGAGGTCAAAGGGATACAAATTGGAAAGGAAGAAGTCACACTATCACTATTTGCAGATGATATGATAGTATGCTTAAGTGACCCAAAAAAAACTCCACCAGAGAACTCCTACAGCTGATAAACAACTTCAGCAAAGTGGTTGTTTATAAAATCAACTCAAGCAAATCAGTAGCCTTCTTATACTCAAAGGATAAGCAGGCTGAGAAAGAAATTAGAGAAATAACACCCTTCACAATAGCCACAAACAATATAAAGTATCTTAAAGTGTGACTCTAACCAAACAAGTGAAAGATCTGTATGACAAGAACTTCAGGTCTCTGAAGAAGATCTCAGAAAATGGAAAAATCTTCTATGCTCTTGGATTGGCAGGATTAATATAGTAAAAATGCCCATCTTGCCAAAAGCAATCTACATATTCAATGCAATCCCCCATCAAAATCACAACTCAGTTCTTTATGGAGTTAGAAAGAGCAATTCTCAAATTCATCTGGAGTAACAAAAAACCCAGGATAGCTAAAACTATTATCAACAGTAAAAGATCTTCTGGGGGAATCAGTATCCCGGACCTCAAGCAGTATTACCCAACAATAGTGTTAAAAACTGTATGGTATTGGTACAGTGGCAGGCAGATAGATCAATGGAATAGAATTGAAGACCAAGAAATGAACCCACACACTTATAGTCACTTGATCTTCGACAAAGGAGCTAAAACCATCCAGGAGAAAAAAGATAGCTTTTTCAACATATGGTGCTGGTTCAACTGGAAGTCAGCATACAGAAGAATGCAAATCTATCTATTCTTACCTCCTTGTACTAAGCTCAACTCCAAGTGGATCAAGGACCTCCACATAAAACCAGACACACTGAAACTAATAGAAAAGAAACTATGGAAGACCCTTGAGGACATGGGCACAGGGGAAAAGTTCCTGAATAGAACACCAATAGCTTATGCTCTAAGATCAAGAAATGACAAATGGGACCTCATAAAATTACTGAGTTTCTGTAAGGCAAAGGACACTGTCAGAAGGACAAAATGGCAACCAACAAATTGGGAAAAGATCTTCACCAACCCTATATCCAACAGAGGGCTAATATCCAACATATACAAAGAACTCAAGAAGTTAGACTCCAGAGAGCCACATAACCCTATTAAAAAACAGGGTACAGAGCTAAACAAAGAATTTTTACCTGAAGAATTTCGAATGGCTGAGAAGCTCCTTAAGAAATGTTCAACATCATTAATCATTAGGGAAATGCAAATCAAAACAACCCTGAGATTTCACCTCACACCAGTCAGAATGGCAAAGATTAAAACCTCAGGAGACAGCAGGTGTTGGCGAGGATGTGGAGAAAGAGGAACACTCCTCCACTGCTGATGGGATTGCAAGCTGGTACAACCACTCTGGAAATCAGTCTGGCAGTTCCTCAGAAAATGCTATACCACTCCTGGGCATATACCCAGAGGATTCCCTGGCATGAATGAGGACACATGTTCCACTATGTTCATATCAGCCTTGTTTATAATAGCCAGAAGCTGGAAAGAACCCAGATGTTCCTCAATGGAGGAATGGATACAGAAAATGTGGTATATTTACACAATGGAATACTACTCAGCAATTAAATACAATGAATTCATGAAATGAATTTTAGGCAAAAGGTTGGAACTGGAAAATATCATCTTAAGTGAAGTAACCCAATCACAAAAGAACACACATGGTATTCACTCACTGTTAAGTGGATATTAATTAGCCCAGAAGCTCTGAATACTTAAGACACAATTAACATATCCAATGAGTCCCAAGAAGAAGGAAGGAGAGGGCCCTGGTCCTGGAAAGACTTGATGTAGCATTGCAGGGGAGTACCAGGACAGAGAAATGGGATGGGGGAGATTGGGGAATGGGCAGAGGGAAGAGGGCTTATGGGACTTATGGAGAGGGGGGAACTGGGAAAGGAGAAAGCATTTGGAATGTAAACAAAGAATATAGAAAAAAATATAGGGAAAGTAGATAATCTCCAACCCAGGTAGTGTTCCTTCTTTCTTTCAGAGAAATTCAGTATGAAAATTTTATTATGGACATATGGAATATATGTTAAAATAAAATCCATACGTGTGCTATTTAATTTTTTTACAGTTCAACCCAGGTAATGAGACATGTGAAGAAGCAGAACACGGTTATTAAATTGGAAGCCTATTGCCCCTTTGTGGATCTATATTAAAGGAGAGATTACTGGATTTGTTGAAAGATCTATACTGATGTAGCTACTGTCCACCTCCAAAACAGGAATAAAATATAAAATTTCCAAAAAAAAAAGTATAACATTCAATTTTCTTCACATAAAGCTTTGCATGATTTTATTACATCCAGATTTATAAATACCCCCCATTTTACTGGTTGTCCTTTAATTCTGTTGATAAGGGTCTTTGATATATAAAAGCTTGATGAAAATCATTTTTCTGTTTGTTTCCTATACCCTTGTTGCTGTAACCAAGAATAAAATCTATGTTTGTGAGGCAGCATGAACTTCATTCTCTTACATATGACAACCTGTTTGTTGAAAAGCCCCGCCCTCCCTGAGCAGTCTTGATATCTCTATCAAATCATTTGACCATGTGTGAGAATTGATTTCTTCTCTCTATTCTGTTGCTCTGTGTCTGCCTCTGTAACAGAACTACACTGAAGTCAAGAAGTGGGAGGCTTCTGGTTTGTTCTTTTTCAAGATTATTTTGTAAACTTGAGGTCTTAAGATTCTATGTGACCGCATAGAGCGGTCATGCATGGTCCTATACACCTTTAGTTCCAACACTTTTAAAATGAGTGAGACTGGTCTACATAGTGAGTTCCAGGACTGTAGAGGTGTAGAGGGAAACCCTGTTAGAGAGAGAGAGAAAGGGAGAGGGAGAAGAGGAGAGGAGGGGAGGGGAGGGGAGGGGAGAGGAGGGGAGAGGAGGGGAGGCGGGGAGGGAGGGAGAGAGGAGAGAAGAGAGGAGAGAGAGAGAAAAGAAAACGATTCTGTGTGACTTTAGGATAGATTTCCTTTTTCTGTTTCTGACAAAAGATTAGTTTTGGTTGTTTGATGTTGGACATAACAAATCAGCACATCAAGAACCAAAGAGGCGGTTCTGGAGAAAGGCACTTGCTACACATCTTCGTGAAAGCCTGAGTATAGTTCTTGGGATCCACGTGGTTGATGGAGAATCAACTGCTACAGATTATCTTCTGACAACACATGCTCTGTGGGCAAGAGCACGCTAAAACACATGTGTAAATAATGCAAATAAAAAATTAAAAACCCCACCAGTTGAGGAGCACCGATTGTATTAAACAGACCCCTTTCTTCTCAGTAGGTTCCTGGTCATACTAGGAGTCCTGTACCTCCTTACAGTTAAGGCTAAATGTATAAGAGAAGGCAGGCTAGGAACTAGAGAGGAGGTGATTTCCACAGAATTTACTAAAAGTGTATGAAATAAAATAGACTTTCTTTTTTTTTTCTTTTTTCTTTTTTTTTTTGTTGTTGTTGTTGTTGTTTTTTAGATTTGGTTTTTTTGAGACAGGGTTTCTCTATATAGCCCTGGCTGTCCTGGAACTCTGTAGACCAGGCTGGTCTTGAACTCAGAAATCCGCCTGCCTTGGCCTCCCAGAGTGCTGGAATTACAGGCATGTGCCACCACTGCCCGGCTAAAATAAACTTTCATGTGTCACAAAATTTAGCAGGTCTTAGTAGCTCTTTGTGTGACCTGATGATGGTGGTTAAGATGTAGATTACTGCATGCATGTTGAGATTATGATAATGAGCTGTGTTCAACTATATCTTATTATTTTAAACAACTGTGGGCTGTAGAACCTAATGAAAATCTTTATAACTAACAATGCACTCCTGAAAACGACCTCACTAGGTACTATTGGGATTCTTTCCTGTGTTATTCCTAGTTTTATAGCTCTGTCTAATCGGACAGTAAGGTCTGTTTTGGGTAGATTATGGAGTAAGATTAGAGCAGTCCAGCAGGAATGTATTCATTGTCTTGCTTTTCTCTTCCAGAATCTCTATACAAAGAAGTACAGGATTTGGCCTTTCTAGATGTCGTATCCAAACTTCGAAGTCATGAGAACAAAAGTGTTGCCCAACAGGCCTCACTTACAGAGCAGAGACTCACAGTGGAAAGCTGAGACCTGGCCCCGCCCGCTGGCCGCAGGCTTCACCCCTGCTCGGCCTACCCCACTGTTCTCCATCCGGCTGCTTCTTCCACTCCATTCTCTACTACATCACTTGTGCATGCGTGTAACGTTCCAGTACCAATGGAAGAACTGCTATAGGTACCTGCCTAATAAGATTTCTAAGCCCATAGTTAATGTGAACATGACTGTCAGAACAAGTCTCCACCCATAACTGTTAAATCCTGTACTCCTGATGCTTGAACTACATTAAGTAGAACGTGCATGTTGTAGTCCTATGGTGATGTAAGCTTGGTACTCCATGCTGACTTGCTCCTCACACGCAGTAAGCTACATAATAATGTACTGGTAACTTAGAAACAAAGAATGCAGCAGGATCTGTCTAGCTCACTTAAAGATGAAACTGAATCGTCAGAGTAGCGCCCTTTTTTCTTTTCTTTTTTTATTTTTTTTATTTTTTTGGTGCTTGAGAAGCACAGCGATCGAAAGACCTGTGTGGCCGCTCATCCGTTCGTCTTCTGCCAGCATCAGGCCTGTTACACCTAGAGGTCACTAGGTTCAGCACTCATTCTTTCCCTACGGTTTCTCTGTATAGGCAGTTCGCCAAACAGCACAGCAAACCTTCCTGAGGTTCCTGATTCCATCTTTACCTGACACTGGTACAGAGGCCCAGGGAGGAAACGTGTTTTTCAGTGTGACCGGAACGCAGGAAGCAGTTAAAGAAACCCTAGCATAGCGGCCACTCTGGATCTTGCCTGTGTTTTTAGATTCCGATCTGTGTGTGGTTACATCTCAAACCTCCATCAGTTAGCTGGCATGGTCAACACGTGTCTCTAAAACGTCCTTGGCATTTGTTCAGTGAAGGAAAACTGAGGACGGCTTGTTTGGTGGAGAATGGATCCCCCTCCCCCCCCACCCTTATACCCCCGTTTTTTGTCGTTCAGGGCGAAAGCAGGGAGGTTCGTCTTTTATACTCCTTCTCAATGCGCTAATTCTAGATGGACCTAGGAGGAAACCTGAAGTAAGCTTGTCTACACTAAAGAGGAAGGCCGGTCTTAAAAGCCATAGTAGCCAGTCCAGTACATTCTGCAGATGGCCTCATAGCAGTCATTGTTAGAGTTCCTCACCTCCACTTTCCCACTGAGAACCACAATAATCTCCCAGGCTGCAAGCCAGGACTCGATGTAAAAGACTCTTCTTGGCAAAATGTAGTGCGCTCGTCACTGCCACTAAACCACCACCAAGTGAGTTTTTAGAGCTTTGACACACAATCTTTATAAATTAATCAGGATTCCCGGTGACCCGCCTGCCTCCTCACACCCAAGTTTGAGCCCTGCTGATGCCCAAGAGAGGCTGGGCTCCGTGACAGGATGGAGGGCAGTGAGAAGGGCTGCTGAGAGGGGACCAGCTCCTTCCTTCCCCGCATCTCTGCGTTCTCTGAATCAGACTTTGCTCTTCACACTTTTAAATTCAAGAGAGATTTACTTAATATAAGTAAAAACCCGACTGACAATTCCCTCTGATGTCCAGACAAGGGAACTCTGGTGAGCGCTTGTGTTTGCTCACTGTGGAAATGAATTCTTTATTGTCTTTCTCCTGGGCTGGATAAGTGGACTAATGTTGCATAATACTGTCCATATTATTAACTTAATAAATAAATAGTATATGAAACTACAGCGAGTTTACTTGGTGTCTTTGTGTGTGGTCTATATTTTCACTTCCAAGAACAGGGTTCACTCCTAATTGGTCCCGTGTGTTGTTGTTGAATGCTCACTTCAAGTTGCAGACAGCCATCAAAAACTCTCCAGATAAACTGAGAGCTGAGATTTGGATAGTTCTAATTCCAGATCTTTCAAAATAAAATCAAAACACTTAGAGATTGCTTTCTTACTGAAAAGCACTATAGAATAAAGAAAAGGGGGAAAAAAAAACCAGAAACATCCCACGATCATAGATTTGAAAGATGGCACCATGTAACTCGGCTACCAGCAACCAGACTAACAGTCGCTGCTATAAACCCAAGCCCAAGCCAACTGCGCACTTAATTACAGAGGTCAACATATTAATCTCAGCTAACATTAAATCACTTGGCTGCCCCACAGACTGCAGTTTAAAAAAGACAGTAAGAGAAATTTCCAGAAAGCCCAGAGATGTCCTTCCTTTCCCTTGGCCCCACCAGAAGCCTGGAGTTGCCTGACCACCTTCCTGCTCTGTAACCATGTGTTCCAAGCAAATTTGATGAAGACTATTCCAGATTCTGACGGTTTCCTTGGAGTCATGTTTCGCACATTCTTTAATGTGAATAGAGATGTGCAACAGAAATTAAACAATGTTCTAAAATGGTGACCTGGGGGGGGAGTGGACCATAGCCACTAGCAGGGATTACTGTAAAGGTCTGAGAAGGCCCGCATGGGAAGAACTCAGGAGATTAGGCTATCCAGGTTCTGGTGAACATTTGGACTGCAGGTACGTACTTGTTAAGATACTCCTCGATGAGCATCACTCTGTGGATCCAGCTGTAACTACAGTCAACAAGCTAAACATCTACTCTGCTCTGGGTAGCCATAACATTTCAACTACACAGGTGTAATCAAATGACATAAAGTAATGTCTGGGATGAGGCCTCTTAATATTGACTAGGAATATAAGTCATTTTTTATACAATCGTGTGAGCTCATAAATTTACATACATACTCAAGAGACAGAAATATGCCGTGTAAGTGTATATTGTATAGGCATATCTGAATGGGATATTGAGGTAACTGTGCTTTAAAAGTATACTATAAAGCCAGCAAAATGGCTCAGTGCCTGAAAGCACTTGACACACAAGCCTGACACCGTGAGTTTGATCCCTGAAACTTAACAGTAGGAGATAACCAACTCCTAAACGTTGTCCTCTAACCTTACAAACTACACCACTGCACACACATCAAGCACACAACACTAATTAAGCTTCAAAGTAGAGTAAAGTACTTGGTCTTTGGACACTGGTGTAATTCTGTCTTTGTTACATTTTGGCTGTATGGCCAACTTATTTAGAACTCGGTTTATTTTCTCTTCTGTATAGAAAACATAATGGTCCTCATGAGAGAGAACTTTTAGAGATCCAAGATAAAGTGGATAAAAATGATACCCTATGGACTAATCTTTTCTTACCCCTCTACAGTTTTCCCACAAAATAGTTTTAAAACCAAGCTAGGACTACAGCATGGTAATGCACTTAGACCCAACACTAAGAAGGAAGAGGAATTCAGGACTCTGAATTTGAGGCAAGTCTGATCTACACAATGAGTTCCAGGGCTACAGAGTGAGACTGACCTAAAAATAAGTAATAAATAAAAATTGTAAAAAGCTTTTTATAAAATGAATTCTTAGTTCTCATCCAAAGAGCATAGATTATTTTAATCTTAACATATCAAACATAGAAAATATATATTGTGGTCATAATTCTGGATATGAACATATATGTTGACTGTTTTGCATTCCAAAGTCAAGCCTTTATTAAACCAAATGTATATCAAGTCCCTGGGTTCTCTGGCCTTTGCCCCCTCAATCCCTACCTCTCCTCCTGACTGCTGCTGCCCTGCTTGTCCTGTAGGCATGGAGAGCTTCCCCCTTTGTAAGCAAACTAGAGGACAGGTTGCCACACCTATCACATGTACCCCATGCTCAGGGCTTGGACGGGCACGAACATCCTGTACACAGCCCAGTCGTCTGTCCACCTGATTCCATCCCACGTGAACCATTTCCAACCTGTAGGCCCAACCCACCTGCACATCCTTTCTCCTGCCCAGATCTACTCTGTCAGTATTACCACTAAGGAGAATTCCACATGCCCAGATCTTACTGAGAATTTTCAAACAATATGAAAGATCAACCTAGTATCCCCCTTCTAGAAACTACTTGTCCTGTAGAAAAGTTTGCCAATGAAAATTACCTTGATGAATCCAGGGAAAAATTTAAAATAACAATAAGGGGTTTTTTAATTAAAAAAATTAAAGAGAATACTCACCAGAGTGATGCCCAAGAAAATACAAACATAGGCTGATGGAAATTACAAGGACATTCTAGGACTTGAGAACACTATTCAGTTGTGAGATAGAAATACTGGAAAGGCTTCAAAGGAAATGGAGATGAAATTGAAAATCCAATAAAATAGCTAGAAAACTCAGCCTTATGAGTAGAATGGATCAAAAAAAAGATAGTAAAGGATATATACCAAATAAACAAGTAATATCATCTTAAAAAAACAGGAACACACAGGAAGTGTGGACCACCATGAAAAGACCAAACCTTCAAGTTATAAGCATGAGGGAGAGGAATCCCAAGTCAAATGGTATAGATCTTCAAAAAGATCATAGAAGGAAGTCTTCCCAAACTATGGAAAGGCATACCCATACAGATTAAGGAAACACATTGAACACCAAATAGATAAGACCAGAAAAAAACAAAGAAAAACTCCCCAAAGCTTATTATAGTTAAAACATTAAGTATAGAGAACAAATGAAGGAAAACTTATCAGAAGAGCATTTGATTTCTCAGTGGAAATTTTGAAAGCCAGAAAAGCATCAGTGTGTTACAAATGTCATTAATAACTTTAAATATCAATTACCTCAATTCTCCAATAAAAAAAAAATCCATCTACCTGTTCTGTACAAGAAACGTATTTAGCTTTAAGTACTGACATTAGAATAAAAAGGGGTAAACAAAGTACTGCAATCAGATGGAACCAGGAAGCAAGCAGGGATCACTTACTAATAACTGACAAAATAGATCTAAAACTAATCAGAAGAGATAAAGAGGGTCTGTGGGGCGAAAAGGAGGGGGGGTGCAGCGCCAGAGCCCGCATAGGAGAACTCTGGCAGGCAGAGCCCACAAAGGGGGATAGGGGGACACTGGCAGGCCACCACACTGCACCGGGATGGGGACTGCGGGCACCTGGGTACCTGTAGAACAGAGACTGCCTGGCTAGCGGAGAGGGGTTTTGCCCAAAAGGCGGGGCCATTTGCATGGCCCCAGGTAGGAGAAGCTTGACTGGTGGAGAGGAGACTCAGTTCTTCCCTGGTGGCTGGAAACTCTGAGGCCTGCTCCTTGTTCTTACACGGCAGGTTTTGATAAGAAGAGACAGTTCATAGTTTCAATGCTTTATTATTAAAAGAGTAGAAAGAAAAGGGGAGATAGATAAATAAAGAGAAAAGAGGAGATAAAGGGATGAGAGCTGGCCATGACCATGTGGGAAGAGGGGAAAGAATGGAGAGAGGGGAACAGAGTGAGAGGGGCAAAGGGGGTGAGAGATAGGGGCCAGAGAGAGCGCGGAGGGACAAGACGTCTTCTTTTATAGTAAGCTGGTTTACCTGGCAACAGCCAGGTAAGCGAGGGGCCAGGAAAGCCTGGCTATAGCCCGGTGACTGTAGGGGTGGAGTCCAGCCAGAACACTAGGGGCCTGGGGCGTGGCCATACATGACTGATGTGACTGATGGCCACAGGATTATGGAGTTGAGGAGTCAGCAGTCTGAGAGCATAGCTCACGGGTTCCGTCCTTTGTAGAATGTTCTATTGGGTCTCTGGAGTGGCCTTGCTTCAACCAGGCTACTGACTGACTTACACCACGGTCCCACATGGGACACTTCATAAATTAGGGAATACTTAACCAAGAAGACACTACTTTTCTAAACAGACATGTACCAAACTCTGGGCTACTCAGTTTCACACAAAATAAAATAAAATAAATAAAATAAAATAAATAAAATAAAATAAAATAAAATAAAATAAATAAAATAAAATAAATAAATAAATAAATAAATAAATAAAATAAAATAATAAAATAAAATAAAATAAAATAAAATAAAAATAAAATAAAAATAAAAAAAATCTACTACTGAATATAAAGACACAAATTAACATCAGCCCATTAATACCAGGTGATTTCAATATCCCAATTCATTCAATACACACATCATCTGGACCCCTACAACCCCCCCCAAAAAAACACCCAAAAATATCAGAACAAGTTGGCATCATACATCAAATGCACTTAGCATATCTACAGAATATTCCACTCAGAAACTGAACAGTACACACTCCACTCAGCAGTGCTCTGAAGCTCCTCTAAAATAACCCAGATTCTGCAGCTCAAAACACACCTCTGCAAATCCAAAATGGTGGAAATACTTTCTTGTGTCCTATCTGACCACAATGCAATAACACGTTATACTGATGGCAAGCAATCTCTAGTAAATACAAAAACGCATGGAGGGTAAGCAGCTCAATGCTGAATATCGAATGGGTCAAAGAAGTGAGAGAAAAGGGGAAAAATCCTAGAGCTAAATGAAAATGAAGACAAAACCTCTGAGACATATTGAAACCAATCCTATGAGAAATGTATAAGCTCCGAGAGCCTATATTTAAAAACCATAAAAAGCACAATGAAATGACTTACTGATGCAACTCAAAAATTTGGGAGAACAAGAACAAACCAAATCCAAACCCAGTTGACTGCAAGAAATAATAAAAATCAGAGAAGTTTTCTTAATGTTTCTATGGCTGCACTGGAAGACCATGTCTGTTGGAAATGTCATGTAGGAAATGTAAGTTACTCAGCTTACTCTTTCACATGACTATTCACCATCAAAGGAAGTCAGGACAGGATCCCAAGCAGGACAGGAACCTCAGGGTGGAAGCTGATGCGGAGGCCACGGGGGAGTCCTGCTTCCTGGAATGCTCAGCCTATTTTCTGATAGAAACCCAAAACCACCTGCCTAGGGATGGCCCCGCCCACAGTGGGCTGAGTCCTCCCCGCCCACAGTGGGCTGAGTCCTCCTCCATCAATCCCTAATTAAGAAAATGTCCTACAGGTTTGCCTACAGCCCAGTCTCATAGACACATTCTCTCAATGGAGGTCCCCTCCTCTCTGAGGACTCTAGCTTGTGTCCAGTTGACATAAAACTAGTTAGTACAGAAATTAATGAACTAGAAACAACTTAAAAACAAAATGAAGAATCAGTGTTAAGAGACAGTTCTTTGAGAAGAGAAAGCTGGACAGATGTTTATCTCATCTAACCAAAAAAGACTCTAATACCAAACAGTAAAGACAAAACAAAGGGAAAATACAGGCCTTAGGAACATAGACTCAAAAATACTCAATAAAATACTTGCAAACAGAATAGAGGCACACATAAAGAAGATTATCCATCATGACCTAGAAGTCATAGAGAATATAGGACTAGAGGGAACATACCTCGACATAAAGCATTATATGAAAAGCTTACAACCAACATCATCCTAAATCAGCGGTGATTGACCGGTCCCATATAGAGATTTAAAGTTACCTAAGATCACCAGAAAACACTGATATTTACACTGCAATTTTTAACAGCAACAACATTAACCATTAAGAAGTAGCAACAAGCCGGGCGTGGTGGCACACGCCTTTAATCCCAGCACTTGGGAGGCAGAGGCAGGCGGATTTCTGAGTTCGAGGCCAGCCTGGTCTACAGAGTGAGTTCCAGGACAGCCAGGGCTACACAGAGAAACCCTGTCTCGAAAAACCAAAAAAAAAAAAAAAAACAAAAAAAAAAAAAAAAAAAAAAAAAAAACAAAACAAAAAAAAAAAAAACAAAAAAAAAGAAGTAGCAACAAAAAAATAATTTTATGGTTGGGGTTATCACAACATGAGGAACTATATTGAAGAGTCACAGCGTTAGGAAGGTTGAGAACCACTGTCCTAAAGGAAGAAAAATTTGAAGCAATTCCACTGAAGTCAGTCATACAAAAGGAATGTTCACTATTCCCACTCTTTCAGTACTGAGCTCAAGGCACTATTTAGAACAAGAGATGGTAATTAATTAAAAAGATACAAACAGGGACAGAAGAAGACAAACTACCCCATGTTGCAGATGACACGACATTATGCGTTAGTGATCTATTGGTGATCAGAAAACTTCTAGAAACATTTTGTCTAAATTCAGCAATGTGTCAGGATACAGAATCAACTTGCACAAATCAACATATTCTCTATACAACAAACATACAGAGAAGATCATGGGCATGTTTCTTTTCACAATATCTTCAAAGATAATAAAATATCTAGTAATAAACCTAACCGAGAAAGTGGGGGGTCTCTACAATAAAGATTTTAAATTTTCAAAGAAAGAGATAAAGATACTACACAGTGGAAAGGCATCTTGTGTTCTTGGGTGGGTAGAATTAATATGAATATAGCCATTTTACCAAAAGCTATTTACAGATACAAGGCAATCACAATCCGAATCCACAAATTCGTATTTCTGCATCTTAATATCTGACAAAGGTGTCAGCATAAGCCAGAGAAAAGGCAACTCCAGCAAATGGTGCTGAGAAAACTGGGTGTGCATTGTAGAAGATGTAACTATGCCAGAATCTCTCACTGTGCACAAAAACTAACTCAGACCAAATACCTAAGCATGAAGCCTGATTCTACAAGAAAACATGGGCAGTCGGCTCTTTATGTGATGTAGGTATAGGAGAGAACTTTCCAAATAGGCCTCCATCTCCCCAAGAATTAAGGGTAACAACTAATAAGTGGGGCCTCATGGAACTAAAACTCTTCTGCACAAGGGAGGAAACCACCAGCTGGGTGAGCAGGAAGCCCACAGGATGGGAGAGTGCTTTGCAGGCAATACACTGGACAGGATTAATATCAAAATATACAAAGAACTCAAACCACAGAGTCAAAACAAACAAATGACCCACTTGAAAAATGGGCCTGAGACCCAGAGAGTTCACAAAAGAAAAAAAAAAGATTAATAAATATCTCCAAAACCTGTTCATCATTTCTAGCAATGAGGGATTATATACATGAAATCAGCTTTGAAACTCTTTTATCCCAGTCAGCATGGCAAAGGTCAACCAAAGGTCAGCTGAGAACAAATACTGGAAAGGATTCCAGGAAAAATCCCTCCTTCATCTTTTGGTTGGATTGCAACCTGGCACAGCCACTGTTGGAAGAATTCTCCAAAAGTGACAATTAAATCTGCCATATGACCCAGCTGTACCACTCCTGTGCATATACCCAGGGGATTTGACATCCCACTCCACAGGCACCTGGTCAGCCATGTCCATGGCTGCTCTAGTCACGATGTCTAGGAAATGGGAAAAGCTTCAATGTCCTTCAGCTGATGCATGGATAATAAAAATTTGGTACAGATACACTAAGGGATCAAACTGGGAAAAAAATCATATAGAGTGAATAATCTAGATCCCAAAAGACAAATGTCACATTGTCACAGTTACTGGGGGGTTCCTGGCTCCAAATCTTCAAATGAGAGTACGTGCCCCAGAGTAACTACAAAAATCAGGATAGTACAAAGATACCATTGCTAGAGTGAGGAAAAGAGGAAGCAGCAGACCGGAAGTACCAGGGTACACATGATCTGATTGACAAAATGGAGAACCGGGGGTCTCTGAGTATGGAGGATATAAGCAGATAAGAGGGAAAGGAGAGTAAATAGAATAAGATTGCCTGAAAAGGTCGCAAGCAATCCTACTATTAACGATCTTCCTTTGTGTATAGTTTAAACGAAGTTTTATCATCTGCTCTGGCAATGCTTTTTCCAAGAGTCAAAGACTACCACCAACCCTAGGCTCTGGGTTTGACCCTCAGCGCTATGGGAAATGAATAACAAAAATAAACACAAACTGGGAGTCATTAATCACATTCTGGGACCGAGTAAAGCGCTTGCCATGAGGATGGTGAGGCCCTAAGTTCTGGTCACCAGAGCCATGTAGAGCTAGGCACAAGCAGCACATGTCTTAGCATTTCTACTGAGAGCCTGGGTGGAGTGGGAAAGGGCAGGATGACCCAGCCAGCTGTCATGTGCAGCGGTGAAAAAGACATCTTGTCTCAAGTTGGAAGGCAAGGACTGACACCCAAGCTTGTCTCCTGATCTCTATGCACACAGTGTGGCACGCCCACAGGCTCATACACACACAAACACGCACCGTGCAGAACATTCTCTGCTCTCACTCCTGCTGTCGCATGTCCCAGTGACCCACATAAATGAGAAGTGACAACAGAATGACCATGTCTAATAACCATTAACTCCTCAGCCTGCCTAGTTCCCGTCAGGCCCTTGAGAAACGCAGTGACTCCCTCTGAGCCACAAGAGAACTAGAGAGAGGCGCTGCGTGAAGAAAAGAATCTGATGTAAACTCACTTCCGGCTGCTCTCCCAGGAACGCTTCGCCAGGCATCCTTAAGCATCACGCCTTCGTCTGACAGCTTCCGGTCTGTGAAAAGTGTGCTCTCTCATATCGGTTGACTGATGTCCAAAGCAAACGTCTACAACCGTGTTCTGCCATGCTTTTTGTAATAAATGCCCCGAGTCTGGTATCATTGAACCACGCCCCATGAAGCAGCAGGTTTCCTTGTAGCGTTTCGCATGTGCTTGGGTTTGGTTGACTCTCCTCATTCCACTCCCTCCCTCATCTCCCTGCTTCCTCTTCTCCCCTTCAACCAGCAGTTGCCTTCCGCTTTCAGAACACACGCCAAGCCTCCTAACAGGCACACCGTCTTCGGTTACTTGGATGTACCATAGTCGCCTCGCCTTTCCTAACGTTTGAATGGTTCAGGCATCTTGAGTTTTGAAAACCAACGCCCCCCTAAGTGTTAGGTTGTGATTTTAGATGCTACTAGTCCCTCATTTAAAAACCATCTGACTTGGCCGGGTGTTGTGGTGCGCACCTTTAATCCCGCCACTTGGAAGGGATATCTCTGTGAATTCGAGGCCAGCCTGGTGTACCTAGTGAGTTCTAGGACAACTGGAGCTATGTAGTGAGACCCTATCTCAATAAACAAACAAACACAAACAAACTATCTGACCTGTCCGACCCTTCTACTCTTAGGCACATCAGCACCTCCCTCTGGGTATCTGACGCTCACCTGCTCACACACACACACACACACACACACACACACGCCCCATTACCGCTGTCCAGCGAGTCCGTGTGAGTGCCATGAATGAAGAGCCCAGGACGGCTGTCAGCACCCATGGAGCTGCAGGGGGATGGCCTCTCAGCACCACCAGCAAGTGCTCATCAGAGTCCCTTTCCTCTCTTAGCAGGCCTGGGACCCTCTACTCTGATCGGCCCCAACCAGTGAGCACACTGCAGGCAGGCACAGCTCACATGGAGAGTGGACAGATGGGAAGAATCGTCATTCAGCTCTCTCTCCCTTCCTCATAAGCCAGCGATGGCATGGAGGACCAGCGTGCTTGTTTGGTCCACACAGCATTTGTTAAGACAAAACAAAGTAGCAGCAGCAGCAGCAACAACAACAACAACAACAACAACAAAACAAAAACTATAGACTTATTGAAATTTTGATTGACTTTACATAGAGATCTAGTTCTCTTGGCTTCTCTTAGAATAAATCGAGATGGTGACGGGGGTGGGGGAAGATCACCGTGAGTGTCTTGATGTGCTAGCAAGAGGAAGCATAGGACACGCCTACACCCCCATCCCTGGATAGACAGAGACGGGAGGCTCTCGAAGCTCATTGGCCGGGAGGCTCTCGAAGCTCATTGGCCGGCCAGCCTAGCCGAGCTTGTGTTCTCTGGGGGATCGAGTCTCAAAAATAAAGTGGAAAGTAACAGAGAAGGACAACTCATGTTGGTGCCAGGCCTCCACATGCACACACACATATGTACACAAACATACACATGTGTGCTACATATACAGACGAGGAGATATGTAGGGAGGCTGAGTGTGCACTTCGGTGGTAAAACATCCATTTGGTATGTGTAAGGTTCAGTTCCCAAACCACAGGGAAATGGGGGGGGGGTCAGTTTTTAACAACAAAGGGCCTGCATTTCAGGGGCATCATATAGCTCTGAGCCTGGGTCCCACATGCTCACGTCACCACTGGATGGCTCATGGGAGGGTGACCTGTGGAAACCTCACATGGACATGGGAAGAAAGTAGGTTTTCGGAACAAAAAGCAGTACCACAGGACAGGTCACATGCACAGGAAGTTGGAGTAGCTGACCCCGGGGCCATTCTATGGCTCATACAAGAGCTGCACTGCATTTATTGCTGTAAGGTTCCGAAGGCTGGAGAATGCGGTAGGCCAAGTGAGAGATGACAGGAACACGGAAGCACAGTAGCAAGCCATCCCAGGCCTATGCCCACCCCTGCCTTGCTAACGGGAATCCTGTAGTGACTGCAGGAATTTACGATGTCCCTTCTTGATCACGGGAGGAATGCAGCCCGTGGTCGCCTGGTGTCTCTGTGGCTGTGATCATTTCGTGACCATAAGCAACATGTCCGCATTACAGTCCATCACTGGGGGAAATCAAGACAGGAACTCAAATCGAGAATCTGGAGGCAGGAACTGGAGCCGAGGACATGGAGGAAAACTGCTTCCTGGCTGGTTCTCCTGCTTCCTCAGCCTGCTTTCTTAGACAACGCAGGACCACAGTGGGGGCCCATAGGCCTACAGGCTAATCTGTTAGAGGCAATTCTTTAGTTACCTTTTAGTTACATTTAGTTACACTCCTGGGTTACATTTAGTTACATTCCCAAGTGGTTCTTGTTTGTATCAAGTTGACAAAAACTTGCCAATTCACAGACCACACGCATCGTGATTCCCTTGGCCCTGATGGGGGCAGGATCTGGCAAAGAGAAGCTCTCTCCTGGAGATGTCATCCTACAGTCAACACTGCCAAACCCCCAGGAGGACCCAAGCACCTACAACTTCCACTCTCTAGTCTGCCCTAGGAAAATACACGTCCTTGGTTAAACGACTAACCCATCAGAAGCTTTGTTCCACTACGACCCAAGGACACTCCGCTGACAAACTACTCCGTGGTATCAGGCACACAGAAGGATGTGCACCCGAGAAAGAAACGCCCTCTAGGCTCAGGGAGAGAAAGATCATCCTCCAAGCCTTAAGCTATCAAAGGGCACATAGGCTGGGAACCTGAAGGTGGCAGTCACGCAGGGGGCAGTTGCCAAAGCTGGTTTCCACTGGCGTTTTTGGCCAACCCAGGCGAGGAAAGTTCCAGAGCTCCTTACCCCTCTGCTCTACGTGAGAAGACATGTGACATCAGTGAGGAGGAGTAAAAGCGCCCTGCTGGCAGCATTGCAAGTTATTTACCCAGTGTCTGTCTCTGCTCTCTTTATTTACAGAACTCCAGTTTTGTCCAGAAGACAATATGACAAGCTTAGAAAAGTCCTGTCTTCCCAGGTTGCTGAGCCTGTCTACGATTGACAGAAATATAAATTCCCTGAAAGAGAAATAGAAAAAAAAAAATAAGGCCAATTCCTGTCAGAGACAGCCAGTCACCTTTCCTTTCTCTTCCTTGTTATCAGTGCTGAAGAGAGCCCCGGAGCGCAGCGGCCATCCCTTCTCGCCACCACTAAATACCGTGAAGATGAAGGGGGTAAAACAAGAAGGTCCAGTTGCACGGAGCCCAGATGGTAGGAGCATCCCTGCCCTTCCAGGAGGAAGGCCGTAAGCCTAGTCATTGCTGTATCAAGATCACTCTGGGGCATCTTGTTCTGCCTGTGTCGCAGTCTTAGAACCTGGAACTTCTGCATTTCCCTCCCCAGGGCAGAGCCCACTCCACATGATGTTGGAGATTCACTGGCTATTTGCGGCAGAAGGAGAAGACAGGAAACAGTGCGTTGATGGATACATAGAGGAACGGTGTCATGAGTAGAGATGACTCTGGGCTCTCCGCATCCATATGGGGGGGGGTGGCGGGGGAGGGACAAAAGACCAGGCTGGAAAACATAGATGTCTTAATGCTTTGTTATAGACTGGGAAGGGCAAATCCAATGCTTTTGAATAGCAAAGTGATGTGTTTGTTTTGTGCTTTGTTCCAGAACCAGAATTGTTGCTAATGGGAAGGCCGGAAGGAGATGTGCCTCATCCCGGAGACTATTCTTCTTGGGTGTCTTCTGTTTCTGTATTTCTGTAGAAAGACAGAGACGCTTTTGTTTGAAGTTCTTTTCAAGGCTGTTTAGATAGCAAGCGGGCTTGTGTAAGAGATGCCGCAGCTTTTTCCTCTTTTTTTTTTTTTTCTTTTTTCTTTTTAATGTACAGGCAAATAAGATGAAACCTCTCTTGGGCAAAACTGGGCCAACAATGTTTGCAGACCCTTTTATCGGTCATAGAACTGGGCTTTCTCGGCTCCCAAGGCTCAGCTGTGTGTGTAGCACCCGACTGGGCCACAGTTCCCAGCGAGCCTCAGAGAAAGGATTACAAAAACACCTCGATTTCCTGTGGTGCTGTTCAGCTAGCCCAGGAACCCTGTGCCTTATCTCACCACCTCCGGAAGCGAGGCCTGCTGGCCTGTGAGCTAGAGCTCGTTATGGAAGGCTTGGAGCTGCTTCTCAGTCCGAATGCTTCACCTGCCCCGGTGGGGGGAGGGGGGGAGAGATGGGCCTGTGGAGGTGGAGACTGGTGCTGAGGATTGTGAAGTGTGTACTTGGTGGCTGGATAGGAGATGATGGTAGAGTTGACCCTGAGAGAGAACTCAAAGAAAGACAGGCAATGGCTGACTTTCATGGGCGGACCAAATCAGCGTGGCGAATCTGCGGGGTGCAATCCAAAGGGCAGGACCTTGCTTTAGTTGAACCTTGGCCTTGGATTGGCTGAAGGCTTTCTTAAAAAAAAAAAAAAAAAAAAAAAAAAAAAAAAAAAAAAAAAAAAAAACTTTATGAAGCACTTAGGGAATCAAATTTCTAAAACCTGGGTAAGGGGGAAAAGCACTGGCCTATTAAAAATCAACAGCATTCACACATTCCTAAAAGAAATAGGTATGGTCGTTCCTGTCTGTGTGCCAGCCCATAAGAATCCTAAGAAGAAGAATCAAGAGTCTAAGGTCCAGCCTGGGGTACATAGTGAGCCTCCCAGTCTCAAAAACAAAGTAAAACAAAAACCTATATAGAGTAAAACAGCCAGGTGACCATTTACTACTTCAATGTGCATGGACCATTGCTCAGTTTGTATCCTGAAATGTATTTACCCAGAATGCAGTGGCTCCAGAACTCAGGGGTCACCGAGCTCTGACTCAGGGCCCCATTATCACTTGCTAAGGAAACCGTTGCACCTTCGTGCGAGCAGGATTCCTAACCAGCAGCTCCAGGTGCTAGGCTCAGGTAGACATTGTCCCCGGGGATATCCAGAGACCTTGCTGACCCTCAGAAACTGCCCTCCAGCAAAAGAATCAGGATAGCTCACGCCAGCCTTCCTGGGAACGGCCCCAGCTATGGCCACTGGCCACCTTCACCGACTCCATGACTGTGGATACGAAGGCAAGTCTGTTCAGACATCGGATCCTCGTGGATTCCTGTGGAGCCTGACAAAGGACAAGGCTTAATTCCTCATCAGTGCCTAGACTTCCTAAGCTTGCCATTTGTCAGTGTGTGGTCCACAGCCGCCCCGTGTGTGGCTGTGGCTGTTCCCATGTGGAAAAGCCAGGTTCCCTGTCTTAGAAGCTATTAGATCTATGCACATGCATTCGTTCTTACTATTACTTGACCCAAGGGGCCAGGATTCATGTGAATGGCATTTCTGCCCATCTGTATGGCAGTGTTCTGTCACTCTAGCCTGGACTCCACCTCCCACAATACAGCAGTTCCAGACAGAAGTTGGCTGAGAAGCCCATTAAGCCTGGAGAAACTCAGAATTTATTAGCAAACGGATTCTTCAAAGGTGGGATCCCCGCTCACAGTTGCTTCCCACTACTTTGATGTTTAAAAAGGATTGGTAACATGGCAGATGCCCCAATGCCCAGGAGGATTAGATGGCTTCTGTTCTCAGCAATCGGGTGTGGCCTACTCTAGGGTCAACTGACAGTAACTGGAATCATATTATCATTCTCAAATCTAATTTAGAGGCAAATGGAGACAGTTCTCTGTTACAGAATAAAAGCCCATGCTTTAGGAGAAGAGGGGCTCTCTACCCCAAATCATATAACCCTGACGTCTGACTTGCCATTTCAGCTGCTCCCAGAGATCACCATAGCCATGGTGGGTTGAACAACATGCAGATCCCCCATGGTTCTGGAGTCTGGGAAGTCCAATTCAGGGCACTAGCAAGGGCGGATTCTTTTTGAGGCTTCTGTTTCTACAGAGACTCATGGAGGAGGAAAAGAGGCTCTTGTCCCCTCTCCTTTTCATAAGGGCGCTCAAGCCATGATCCAACACTCATGACATAAGCCTAATTACTCATCAGTGGCCATCAAAATACCCCAAGAGGGATCACAGGTCCCACACACGAACTTGGGGGAGTCCACGGAGAAAACAAACTTGGGAGTGTGCAGCGCGGGAATGCTTCTGACACAGAGGTTGGTAACGCGGGCCGGGCCTGCAGAGCCTGCATCCTAACAGAAAAGATGTTATTCATGTCTGTTCACATGTGATGGGGTTTTCAAAAGGGAAGCCACAGGAGCCTGTGCTGGGGTTGGACAGGGGCCTGTGGCACTCAGAGGACTTCCCTGAGAAAGCTCTTCAGGCCAGGCCGAGACATGAGCAGGGTTTAGGGAGTAAGAATGTTTGAACTCCTTTCAGCTTTGCCGAGATTCTACCACACAGGTATTACTACTCCCAATACCTTATGAGGTCAGGCACTGAGGACAGGAGGAAGAAAGTGGCCTGGCCGTGACAGGCAATAGTGAAAAGCACATGTCACATGTTGAAGGCTCGCTCTGCAGCACAGCATGGGGAGGAGCCCCGTCTGACCCAGCTTCGTTTCAATGCTTCCCTGACATCCATCTCATAGCCTAGAAATTAGTAACTGAGTGATTAGTAACTGAGAGATGATTTATGGAAAGATGTTTCTAAATTATATTCCAACATTACACCACTTTATGTAAAAACAACAACAATAACAACGTGAACAGCACTAGATTCTGTTATAGATTGAGGTAGCAAGCACAAAAGGTTCAAAAGACGCACCTTGAGAGTTGGCATTAGCAATTGCTCAAGAAAACAGCAGAAATCGAATTGGGACTTGAAATCAGAACCCCAGAATTCTTTTCTAAAGAGATATGACGTGCTCTTAAGTCATATTCCTTTGTGAATGAGGGAGGGTCTGGTGTAGCCCAAGCTTGAAATTGCAATGTGGCCAAAGGTGACCCTGAACTCCTGGGCTTCCCTTCTCCCCAGGGCTGGGATCACAGGCTTACGCCACCATGCCAAGTGTCTTAGTTATTTTTTTTTTATTTCATTACTCTCTAACCAAGATCACCTGGAGCACTGGGAGGAGGGTGTGTGTGTGTGTGTGTGAGAGAGAGAGAGAGAGAGAGAGAGAGAGAGAGAGAGAGAGAGAAAGGGAAAGAGAAGAGAAACAGAGAGAGAAGGGGAGGAGAAGAGAGAGAGAGGGGGAGAGAGAGAGAGAGAGAGAGAGAGAGAGAGAGAGAGAATATAATATATATGAATGAAGGTTTGTGTGAGGTCCCATCTCTGCTTCGTCAACCGAGCAAGCAATGGAAGTGCATACAAAGTTACCTCTGTAGTAAACAAGTCGACTCTTTCTTTTCTTAATCCCCGAAGAATACAATTTAACCATGTGCATGATGTTCATTCACACTGTATCGTGGGTGATTAGTAACTGAGAGATGATTTGTGGAAAGATGTTTCTAGATTATATACCAACGTAACACTACTTTATGTAAAAAAAAAAAAAAATGAGAACAGTGCTAGATTCTGGTATAGACTGAGGTAGCAAGCACCAGTTCCTCAGAGATTCTCAGGGACCACCATGCCTAGACTTGGTTGCTGGTGTAATGGGCATCCTAATATTTTATTTTATTAGGTCAGCAACAATGCTAATATGGTGTGTATAAAATACATTAAAATAATACTTTTTTCAACGCTGCACATTAGATTCATAGGTCTTACACACCCTTCCTGCACACCCAACCACTGAGGCACACTCACAGTTGTCCTCTTTAACTACAAAGCCCTAAAAATGATTGGAGGGGGGGCACCGATGTGGTTCAGTGGTTAGAACCATGTACAGCTCCTCTGAGGACCTTAGTTCAAGTCCCGGTGCCCACATCTGCTTGTGATTCCAGCTCTAGAGGATCCACTGACTTCTGCTGCCTTCACGACACCAAATTAACATCCTTCTCCCCTGCTCTCTCCCCAAAACAGGCACATAATTAAAATATTTTCTAGTCAATCTCGGGACTATGAAGATGGCTCAGTAGGTAAAGGCATTTTCCTGACATAAAACATTATGAACCCAACCTGACAATTGAAGTGTGATCTCCAGAACCTACTTGGTAAAAGGAAAGAACCGAAGTTGTGCTCTGACCTGCACATGTGCCCCTCTCTCTTCATCTCTCTCTCTCTCTCTCTCTCTCTCTCTCTGTCTCTCTCTTTCTCTTTCTGTGTGTGTGTGTGTCTCTCTCTTTCTCTCACACACACACACACACACAAACACACTTGCACACAGAGAATAAAACGATTAAATTAACTTTTACTATAAAACTTTATACGTCATGTGGGTTCAGTTCGCACAGCTTTAACTAAGACTTATCAGTAGGAATCATAAATCAGATTCTTTTAATAATTTGACTCAACCATCCCATCATCAGAATATCGAGTGCTACATGCAAAACCTAGGCCATATAAGAAAGGACCCAGCAGCTGCACTCCGTTGTTAAGAGCTGAAATCAATTAACAGTTGACGGGCAGTGCCTGCTAAACGCTAGCTCACTATCCCACACCAGTGGCTGCCAAGCACTTTAGACTCTGGGCTCTTTACTCTTTGAAAGAAGGCTGAGGGCCCTGAAGAGCCCTTGTTGGTGTGGGATTTCTGTGAATATCATCCTAGAAATCAAAAGGGAGAAATATTAAGAACACTGAAGATTACAAGCCCAGACCGGCTTTGCCTGAGTGGACGCCACTGCCCTACACCATCTCTGAAGACCTCCACATCCACAGAACGAGTAACAGCGGCAAAGAGGAGATGGGACGGTTTAGTATTGGAAAACCAGATTAAACTCTGGGAACTCTTGCACATTAAGAATTGCAAAAAGTCCATCCATGGGCCAAATATTGAGAACACAATCCACTTGAGCACTAGGCAAGCTAGCATATTATCAATACATAAACTATACGCACTAACACTGAAAAAAAAGTCCCGATTTAGTGAAATCAAAATGCTAATGGGCATGATTTTTTACTTTTTATTTTATTTTATTTTCTGTTTTTTGACAGTCTCACAGGGAGCCTTTCATTTGCTCTCCTGCCTCTTAAGTTCTGGAATTACAGGCAGGTGTGGCCACACCCTCTCTCTTACTAGACAACTGGCTGTCCTGGAACTTACTCTGTAGACCAGGCTGGCCTTGAACTCAGAAATCCGCCTGCCTCTGCCTCCCAAGCGCTGGGATTACAGGCGTGCGCCACCACGCCCGGCACATAAACCTTCTTGTACTACAAGTATATACCTCTAGATGCTGAACACCGATTTATTCTTTTGATTTTTCTGCATTGAGATTTTTTTCTTTTTTTACTTTTGCAACCCAATTCCAGCTAAGTAGTAAGAAGACAGCAGCAAAATTGGCCAACAATAAGGCACTCAGGTTTTTTTTGTTTCTTTGTTTGATGTTGAGGATTGAGCCCAGAGCCCTGTGCATGCTGGGTATACATTCTACCGCTCAACTATTCCCTCAATGTCGATCCCAGACAGGCCAGCCAGAGTTGTCTGGGAACCAAGCATGTCTCACTTGGATCTTGGTAGAACTGTGACTCTCCAGGCCCATTAAGAACTCCTAAGTCAGAACCTGTGCTCAGAACCTGCTAATCCCTGTTCATTACCCTCACCTGGGAGCTTAAAAAGACAGATGTCTGGGAGGGCTGGTGGGATTTTAGTGCTCCCAGTAGGCTCGGTTACCATGTATGCAGAAAGTGATACTTTAATGTTAAGATCTTGGTTCCAACCATGGAAAGAGTAAGATGGAAATCTCCAGTAACCACTGCTTTGAGGCTCGTGCACCCCAGCAGTCCCCAGCATCCACGACATGTGATCACCTCCCTGCCAGTTCCCGGGTCCCAGGAAGTTCAGAGGAACAGAGGATTTGGGTGGAGAGCGGTGACTTAGTCCATCCATACTACTAAAATAAGTGCCTGAGGTTGGTAATTTATAGACAACAGAAACGCATTGTTTACAGTTCTGTGGGCTGTGCAGAAGTACAAGTTTCAGTGTCTGGTGGAGACCCAGTCCTCCCAGCACATTCTAGACTTTTCCACTTGCCAGAAGGGAGGACACCCGCCCCTAGGCCTCCTTCATAAAGGCATGGAGTCTACTGGAGACCATGGGATCCACCGACACAAGTCACCTGAAGCCCCGCCCCTGCTAGTGCTTCACCTGGGGCACTTTCTTTTATAAGTGTTTTGCCAGCTTGTGCATCATGCATGTGTGTACAACGTGTGCATGCCTGGTATCTGCAGAAGTCAGAAGAAGACTCAGATCCCCTGGAACTGGAGCCACCATACTTGGAATTGAACTCTGGTCCTCTGCAACAGCAGTAAGTGCTCTTAACCGATGAGCTGGGCGTCACTCTTAATGCAGAATATTTTCAAGGATTTAGTTATCCAAGCCATAGCAGCCGTCTTCCTGCACATCTGTCCCGCAGAGACAGGAGCCCACTTGATTGGCAGGTGTGTCAGGTAAGCTTAGTCACTACTTGAGGGGGCTGGGGGGCTGGGACTCATTATTTTCGCCTTTAACACCACACTGAGATGGCCAGTTGTAGCAATTTCTCCGAATTGTTTTTAAAACATTTCTACAACATAGTGAGTCTGGTCCCTCGCTGTCACAATGTACTGAAAACTCTGTTTTCCATGTTGTCTTTATTGCGAAGGAATCCACAACTGCCAGCCCACTGGTTCCAGTTTTACCTTCCCATGCTGTGTCCCCTACAGCCCCTCCTTGTCCACACTTGACCTTCCTGCCCCAGTGTGGAAATCATAAGCTCCTCCTCCAATCCCATCCCCAACCCCCTGCCCCAAGAGCAGCCCAGGTCTTATTTCTTAGCCCTCTTTCTTCTTGGAGCCTCTAGAGATGGTTCTCAACCTGGGGGTCTCAAGCCTTTAAGGGATTGCCTATTAGATGCTCGGCTTACTTACATGGCGATTCATAACAATTGCAAAATTACAGTTATGAAGTAGCAACAAAGTGATTTTGTGGTATGGGGGTCACCACAACCCAAGGTATTAAGGGGTCATGGCATTAGGAAGGCTGAGAACCACTGCTGGCTTATTTGTCCCGGGGAAAATGGCAGTTTAACTCTTAACAAATTGAGACCTTTGGCCTGTGGAGATTCCGCTTTGGTTTCCAGCTCTGAAGCTTTCCTGAGAGCTTGAGGCAGTGCCTGGAACAGAGTATACTTTTACAACCCTGCACTGTGGTGTCAAGGGGCAATGAGTTGTTCGCTCCAGTGGCTGCTTACAACTAACTGTTAGGGAACTACTGGGTTGCTTTGGTGACAACATAGGAGACTGCAGAAGACACAGGCCATTTGATTGATATTTTATTTATGCGATTTTAATCACTACAGCAGGTGGCATTTAAGAGAATTTGCTTCAGATAAATACAGAATGCGCTGCCACAATCGTAAATATAATAATGCATTCCTTACTTAACGTACCCCATAAAAGGCGGCAAGACCGGCCAGGCATAGTGGTGCACACCGGTAATTCCAGTGCTTGGGAAGCCGAAGCAGGAGGAACAAGTCCTAACGCAGCCAGAATTTCACAGCAGAATCAAAGCTAACTAACCCAAGGTATACACCAAGAGCCTATCATAACAAAACCAGAACTCAGCAAGACATTACAGGAGCATAAAGCAGACAGTTATATACCACACAGTGTTCAGCTGCCTCCAGTCAACCGATGGGAACAACGGGGGAGCTTTGGACTCTCTGCTGGGGAAAGCATTTAGCCCGCAGCGGGTCTCTTCAAGTATGAGAGTGACGGACTCTGTTCGTCCCCATCAGAAACAAACAAACAAACAAACAAACAAACAAAACCCTCCAGGGGATGACTTCAGCACAGCACTGCTCCCTCGGAGTGCTCAAAGCCAGAACTGGACTTCTTTGTTCCTGCCAGTTTCTGGGCTGTGCTTGAAGTTCCCGTTTAGAATCTCAGGGAATAGAATATTGAAAGACACAGTTGACCCCATGATAAACTCCCAACACGTCAGCCATGGTTTCTCCAGTCTCTAAAATCAAGGCTGTAGCCAGAGGCTCCGAGCTTGTTGGCACAGCTCTCGGCAGCTCGAAGGCAGCCTGAGATACAGAACGAGGAATATCAGGCCTGTTGGGGGCTACTTAACGAGATGGTGTTAAAGCAAAAAATCCAAACGAGATAGAAATCTTGGACCATTTCCGGAAAAAAAAAAAAAAAAAGGGAGATACAAATTCTCAAATCAAAGCTAACTCCACTAGATCCTCGGTCATTTTTGTTTTTGGATGGAAGTTCAGGAAAGCCCGCTCCCTGTGTCCTGCACAGCTGAAGACCTGAGGTGCATGCAGCTTAGGACCTGGGTCTGGTCTCACACAAAACCCTCAAGTGTGGATTCTGCGCTCTGAGAGAGGGGCTGCAGCCTATCATGGCGCTTCCACTAGGACGACAGGTGCCTGCAAGACACAGCACCCCAGAATGGCCTATGGACGCTCGGTGGCAGTGAATATCATCTTCTAGAAACTGCATCCGAGACTGCACAGGAGGGCAGGCCAGCTTCCGCCAGGCCTGCCAAACCCTGCTGCAACAAGGTAATAAAACGCCAGTGGCGAGATCAGCACACAGATATTGATGAGAACAAGATGTTCGGTGCCTGGGTTCCCAGAATGAGACCCGGCTTCCAGGAGTGTGAAGTAGGGACGCGCCTACCCTCGCTAAACACCTGCCCTCGGGCCCACATCCATTTCCCGACACTGGAGTACAGCTTGCACCTGCAAGGACCCTCCCTTTCCAACAGCAGCCGGCTGTGGTTCTCCATGGCTGACACTAGAGGGCAGGCCACTAAAACTTTCCTATTGCAATCGGCCGGCAAATTCTGCGAGGCGAGGACCACATGGGTAAGTAGCGTGTTTTGCCGGGACACTGGTTCTTTGTGGAATTTATGCATACCGTGTAAAACCGTGGCTCCACCCGCTCTCTTACTTTTAAAGTACATTTACTTTAGCCCTCGTTTCTAGAGGTGGAGGTGTCTAGCTCAGTCTAACTGGGAAGAGGATGGATCAGCTTTGGGGCAAGTTTACAAAGGAAACAGCAGGCCTCCAGAGGGAACCAATTAATTCCACAAACCGAGAATGTCCTAAGAGCCACCCTGTAATAGATTCTGCTGCTATGGCAAGTCTCTAAAATTAAATAAATAAATAAATAAATAAATAAATAAATAAAAAATAAATAAATAAATAAATAAATAAATAAATAGGCTAGGGGAACGTTAAGATGGCTTTGATACCGTTAGAGTTTAGTTTCTGTTTCCTGCTTCCTGCGTCCAAACCCAGGAACATCTGACTACTGTGCCCCTGGTCATGTTTCCACTATAAGTCACAACTCAGCCCCGCCTACAGCTACATTCACAGTACTTTAGTTTCCACTTGCTGACAGTGTCTCGCTATTACCGTCCCTGCCCTGGCGTTCTGGCTCTGGTAGCCAGTGTTTATGGAGAAGTTCCAGGCCCTTCCTTGGAGGTCTGCACAGATTTCCCAAGAGAAGGAGCGAGCACCAATGTACAACTGGCCAATCTTGCTGGGGAGAGGCCTGCCAGGTCACTGGGCTCTGACCCCCATTGTTCGGCCCACCAGCTTCCCAGGGCTCTTCTCCAAGAGAGCCGGAAACAGGCGCTGGGAGAGCCACACGCTGCAAAGAAACGATCCCATTCCTGCCCACACAAACACCAGCCCCGAGTGAGCCAAGGCTTTTCCAAAGAAGCAAAAGCTTGGTCAGAGTCACTTCTAAGAAGCTCCTGGAGGGGAGTCAGCCTGGGACCTGGGGCAGGAAGCAAGCCCATAGAAATGTCAAGGGGGTTATACCCTGGGAAAAGAGGCAGGAGTTTTCAACCACTCTCTGATGAGACGTTCTGGCTTTTACTGTTCTTTTGATGAATAGTAATTTTTAAATATTTATGACAGAGGCAATCTTTGTGGGAACCAGAAAACAATAGAAATTTTTAAAGAAGTATTGCAATTTTCCCCAAAGTCCATGGTCTTCCCGAGGACAAAACTCCTGCTAGTTTTGAGCCTTGTAAACAAAGCATCCTTGTAGTGTAGCTATAACCTCTGCACTGCTGGCCAGAGCTTGGAGGGAGTTACCAGGCCCCACAACATCAGATAAGGAGACATCAACAGGGCTTGACCATCTTCAGTCATGGACATTGTTTTTTTTTTTGTTTTTGTTTTTTTTTTCTTTTGCATCTGCTTTTCTTAAGGCATTTCTCGCCTTGGGACACACTGTCCTGTCTGGTCTTAGAGTACTATATGAAATGCAAGCTTTTCCTTCCATTCGTCCTCAGAAGTATCCTGCAATAACACTTCACAATGGACAGACACTTAAGCTGGTATTTTCCAGTGGGTTAACATGACAGTTTCAAGGGACCGCTGGCAATTCCTTTCTTATAAAAGCTGTAACTTTTATCTAGGGCCACTGTATATTAAATGTTCATAGAGCTTTAAATATGTGTATGTATGTGTATGTGTATGTGTATATGTATATATACCCAGCCCAGAACGGCAGGGTCAAGGTCTGGGATCTGTGTTTTGTAACGTTCCCAAGGTGTCTGTAACAAATAGAGGACATCCCTTGAGACAGAGATTACCTATTTGCAGGTGCTTTGTCTATGTTCAGCAGCTCAGAGTCTTAGAGCCTCTACAGCCAAAATTCCCCCTCCCTTCCAGGACTGATCGGTGTTCCTAAAAATCAACTGTGTGTTCTCATCAGCATCGTAGGAAGTCACCAGTGCTAGTCCTTGAGCTCCAACCTGACCTACCTCCTTAGGAATTCTGAAAAATGGTGGTTTCAGGGACATGGGGTCGAACCTTAAGTTTTGGACACACTATACACGGGCTGTTCCCCTGGCCCAGGCCCTTTGTGTGTTAAGGAGCCATTCCAGAGCGTTTTACAGTAGCCAGCATCTGAGAAATGATTCAGAAAAGACGACATGATCCCATGTAAGGTAGAACCGAGTTTATTAATGACAGCTTTTATTACAATCACTCTCGAGTGTAAAAAATAAAGGGTGATTAAAATTTAAAACTCGCTCGGGCTTGTGTTTTGGCTTTCACTGGATGTGCCACGGGATGGGGGGATCTTGCCTGATTCTGAATCAACTGGCCAGATGCAGTTCACTGGAGAATGAGGTAATAAAGAAGACAGAAGTGCCAATCCGAGAGCACGAGTGTCCACGTTGAAGGACATCATGGGTGACGGCTGTGGTATGGGCAGGGGTGAGGTCCTGTGACCTCACATCCATGTACGGAATGACTATCTCTACCTATAACAGACACCAATACAAACATGCAGAGCCACACACACCCAAACTGCGGAGATGAGACTTCAGAGGAGTGCCTGGCCTCCCTGTGAGCGGACAGACTGCGTCCATCAGCCACGGTGATCCGCGTGCCGCGGAAATGGAAAGCCGGACAGCCGGAAACAGAAAACCGGGCTGCGTCACTCCGAATGCTGGCTGGCGAATGAGCCGCTATCACAGGGGGCTGCGGTCTTCCCAGCAACCCACAAACTAAAATCTGCTCCCCATGAAAGCAACATCCAGGGGTTATCACAAGCTGGGGGGAAAACCTGGGGCTAAATTCCACCCTCCCAGTGGGCACGAGGCAGGAGAAGAACCTGAAGGTGGTTTCCCACCTAGCGTCACAGAACCCTGGCTGGGCTTCGGTGCAGCCCCTCAAATATTTGTGCTTTGTTACTACCCTGAGGCCACCTCAGCGCACACAGAGCTCTGGCCATGCACTACACTAGGCTTGCTTTTTTTATTGAATATACAACAAAACTAAACTTGCAAAAAGGGAGGGGCGAAAAAAGAAAGAACGAAAAACCTCATTAAATGCGTTTTGACTGTGTCAGCCCTGCTTTGGAACTGGGCTTTATATCACTCAGTGAGGGAGGATGGGGGATGGGCGGAAGCAGAGCCGGATGCAGGGAGAGACGGTGAGCCCGCGCGGCATACAAAGACAAGGCTGGGACAACATGCCACAACCACCCACGGCTGGATACCTATGACGCAAACACCAATGGACACTCTCAAATGTCTCTCTGAAAAGAACATGGTGGATTTGGGAGGGTCACAGTCCATGCAGGTGAAGGGTCCACAAAAACTTACTATTTAAGATGCGTAAGAAACCATTACAGAGGACTGTGTCATAGCCTTTGCCTTTGGGAGACAAAAAAAAAAAAAAAAAAAAGAACCAAAATAACGACCAATATAAAAGAAAGAAAACACAGATCACAGCCCAGAGTACTCCAGAGTACTCCAGAATATGAGAAGAACCCAAAGGCTAGTTCTGGTACGGTGGGGCGAGGGAGTGTTTAATTAGTGTCTCTCATTAACCTCATTTTCTCCTTGGATGTCACTGATAAAGCTCAGGCTGGGCTGGGCTGGGCTCTCAGAGGGAAGATCAGTCCTGTGGAAAGGCAGAGAGCACAGCCTCTGCCGCCCTAGTTTGCTGTAAACACCCAGTTCTCTTAAGGGGAAACTCAGGATGCGCTGTAACTTGACCCATTCCCATTTATGCATGTGAGATAAACACTCTCAGAATCCGAACACGGGGGGCGGCTGTTTTCTTCTGTGGAGAATGGTTGCGAAGGTTTCCAGAAATGTGCATTTTGAGATTTCGAGACATCTGGCCCTGGGCGGGGGGGTAAGGGCCCGAGCTGCAGCCAATACATGGATAGCATTGGATTCTCCATAGATTCAAGTACATGCGGTGCCCAACCTCCCCCCGTCCCCCTTCTGGTAGCATCCATCCGTCCACCAGTTCACAGCTACAGTAGAGATTCACTGCACATCGACTCAGCGACTTGCACACTGTTTTGTTTTGTTTTTTTCTTTTCCGAAGTTCCGTCCGTGAGCAGCACTTCCCAGCTCTACCCCCACGGAAAGTTACGTCCTTGGCAGCTCCATGAGGTGAGACTGCAGGCCCGTGACCAGGCCTCTGTAGCCTCCATCGGCCGGCCGGCGCACAGAGGGGCAGTCAGCGAGGGGGGGATCAGTCCAGTGTCTGACAGCAGTGGTTGCAGGGGTCTACCAGCTGGCCCTGACAGCTTCAATGTCACTCACCAAATTCTGTGCCAGGCATATCCCAAAAATCTAAAGAAAGGAAAGAAAACCAAGTTAGAAGGTGGAATTCAAATGTTATTGGCTTTTCCTTGGCCACTGGGTCCCCCGCCTCCCTGTTTGGTAATCTGATTCTTAAATGGATATTGAGGGGGTGGAGATGTAGCTCAGTTGGTCGAGTGTTTATCTCACATACATAAAACCTTGGGTTCCCAGCACCATAGAAAACCAGGCATGATGGTTCACATCTATAATCTTGGGTAGGAAGAGCAGGAATGTCAGAAGCCATCCTTGGCTACATAGCAAGTTTGAGGCCAGCTTGGGATGCCTGAGACCTGCTCTTTAAAAAAAAAAAAAAACTTTAAAAAAAAAGAGTGAAGAGAAAATAAAAACATCCATAATTTTAATATGACTTTATATCCTCAATACTAAATACAGAAGCTGTTCCTCTCTCTCAAGCTAGCCCTATCCCAAGAGAGGTCCTTTCCAACCCTCCCTATGGCCGAGATAGCTCTCACCTCCCTTCTCTCTCTGTGGCTCTGCCTGGTCTGCACATTGCATGAAAATGCCTTCAGACAACATGTGGTGCCTGTGACTTCTCTCAAGCACCAAAATCATCTCCGGGTGTGTCCGTCGGTGTGGTGACCGCTCAAACGTGAAAAGCCCACGCAATCTCACGGGTTTGCACACTCGGTCTCCAGTGAGTGGCATTGTTCTGGGAGGTCGTAGGACGTTTGAGATGGTAGCTTAGCAAGCAGAAGTGTGTTGCTAGGGACAGTTGTCAAAGGTGTTACCTGCCTCTGGAACGCTGTGGTCTCTGCCTTCCCCACCATGGGCCCAGTCCTCTGAACCATGGGCCTGAACAAACCTCTCTCCATCTCCTCTGCAAGGTATCAATGGCAGTGCTACCAACATTCATGACCCAACTATGAATTTTCTTCATTTATGTGGCACAAATTAAAGAATTTTAGTGAACATTTTACACAAGATAAAGAAAGCTGAGGTAACCTCAACATACATGTGCTGCCTTCGTGACTAGGGAAGTCACACATATGGGAATGTATATGGGAGTGTATATAGGAATGTATATGGGAGTGTATATGGGAGTGTATATAGGAATGTATATGAGATTCTATATGGGAGTGTGTATAGGAATGTATATGGGAGTGTATATAGGAATGTATATGATATTCTATATGGGAGTGTATATAGGAATGTATATGGGAATGTATATGGGAGTGTATATGGGAATGCAGATGGGAGTGTATATGGGAATGCATATGGGAGTGTATATATGGGAATGTATATGGGAGTGTATATGGGAATGTATATGGGAGTGTATATGGGAATGTATATGGGAGTGTATATGGGAATGCATATGGGAATGTATATGGGAGTGTATATGGGAGTACATATGGGAATGTATATAGGAATGTATATGGGAGTATATATGGGAATGTATATGGGAATGCCAACTGAAGCCCAGCTAGGGCTCTTATCTTGCACAGGTGGGTCACAGCCCAGTTCTTCTATGGAACTCACAGGCTCTGCCAGGTAATAAGCCTTAATAAAGTCACACATGCAGGGAACATTTTTGCTGGTGACCAGCCTGTCTGGCTAGGGTACTAACTGACCCATTCACCACCTGATATACCCATCCCTGATATACCCATCCCTGATATACCCATCCCTGCTGAGGTCAGTTCTATGACCTTCTGAGGGCAGCCTCCTCCCTCTCCCCATGAGAGTGGTGATCCCCATGAGCAAGGTCACAGTGAGAGGCAGAGCTCCAGGCTGACTAGGCGGGTGATGGTTCTGAGTCAGGGACTCAGGCTGGGCTGATTAGTGGCTACCCTTGGGACACTGTGAAGATGTGGTGAGTGGCTGGTTCAGAGGGCTGACTCAGATGGAAGCAGGGAGTGGGGGTGGGGGTAGGGGTGGGAGATGAGGTGGTGGGGGGATGCAGACAAGGGATACAAGTGCTGGGTATTATACAAAAGCAGCTGCAGAAAGTAACCGTGGTGACTTGCAAAGAAGTACCCAGACAGTCTGCTGTTTGTCTTGCTTGCTTCTGAGGCAGGTCTTCCTGTACAGTCTCAGTTATTTTGCTGCCTCTGCTTCTGTCTCCCTGGGACTGAGACCGCAGGCATGCACAGCACCGCTAGTCAAGCCAGGCCTTTCTGACGGCTGAGTACTGGACTCTGCCATAAGAACGTACCACAGTCTTTAAAAAATCCATGGATGGATTCCTTAGCGTTTCCAGTTCCTGCTGCTATGAGCACATGTGTGCAGATGTTTTGGTAAATGTCGTTTTTCATTTCTTTCGTGCATTTGTGGAAAACTGTAAGGTCACACACAGTAACTATATATTATCTTCCAAAGAGCTGAGCCCTTCCTGTTCCCCAGCTCTAGAAAGGTGGGGGTGATCTATCCTCCATCCTTGTGAACACCCACCATCTTTTTTTATTCATAGACATCCTAGTGGGTGTGCGTATGCAATGGTTACCTCACTGTAGCTCAGACGAGTTCTCTGATGGCAAGTGATGCTGCAACTTTTCATGGGCCGTTGCTCTCTGTGCTGGAGAAATGTCTACTAAATACTCTGTTTATTTTTTAAACCGGACCTTGGTAGGTAGCCCAGGCTGACTATTTTTTCTTGTTTCCTATAAGCCATATATATGTATACATACATACATTCTGTGTGTGTGTGTGGTCTAGGAGTTAAGATCCCTTTCATGTAACTACTCACAAATACTTTCTGCTATCATGTGAGAAACCTGAATTGTACCATTTTCAGTGTGGACATTTTATATTTTGATGAAATCCCATTATTTCTGAAACTCTGTCCAAGACCAAAAAAAAAAAAAAAAAAAAAAAAAAAAATCACCAATTTACACCATATTTTCTTCTAGAATGTCACAACTTGGCACTTTTTTAAAGATTTATTTATTCGATGAATGTGCATACACTGTCTTCAGACACACCAGAAGAGGGCACTGGATCCCATTACAGATGGTTGTGAGCCACCATGTGGTCGCTGGGAATTGAACTCAGGACCTCTGGAAGAGCAGTCAGCACTCTTAACCACTGAGCCATCTCTCCTGCCCACAGCCTTGGCTTTTACAGAGAGAGCTTTGTTTATTTATTTTACACCGAGACAGGGTCTGAGTGTGATCGCCAGGCTGGCCGTGCACTCTTAAGGGACCATCCTGCTATCCTGCTCCAACCTTTTTTTAACGGCTTGCATTATAGGCATACAGAATACCACACTAAGATTTGGGTCTTTGATCTATTTTAAGTTTATGTTTATATGTGGTATGAGATAGGTGTCCAGACATGATTCTTTTCTAGAAAATAAAAAAAATCAGTATTCCTGCACCATTTGTCAAAAGAAATTTTTTTTAAAGTTTTTTCTTCTTTTTTTTAAATGTGTATAGGTGTTTTATCTACGGGTATGACTGTACACCACATGCATAAAGGGGGGCCAGAAGAGGGTGCTGAGTCCCTTGCAACTATAGTTATAGACAGTTGTTAGCTATCATGTAGGGGCTGGGAATTGAACCCTGGTCCTCTGAAAGAACAGCCAGTGCTCTGAACCACTGAACTATATTTTCCCAACCTTGAAAAATCTTTTTTCCTTCCCCATTGAATAGTTTCAATTCCTTTATCAAAACAAAGCTCACAAAAGTTCTGTTTGTAATTTAATCCCATTTATCAATAATGGTTAACTTTACATGTTGACTAGACTGTCTTGAACCCTATTATTCTGTAGTAAGATTTAATGAGGAAACCAGAATTCTGCTATTCTCTTTCAATGTGTTTGACTACTCTGAGCTCTTGTTTTTCCCTGTGAATTCAGGCCCAGCTAGTCAATGACTGAATGAGGAGGTTGGAACTGAGACAGAAAGCACAGAATCTCTGGATCAGTGTGAGTGCTGATGCCCCTTGAGTGATACGGAGTTTATAATCTGTGACACAGGATAGCTTCCTATTTACTTACGACCTCCTCAATTTCCTTCAACCGTGTACCTGTCTGTGACCCTCCACAGAAAGCATCTTATCAACAGGAAGAGTAAGATCCTGGGACTGTCCTCCCCAACACTTGGGCGAGCTGGTCCAGAGAGACAAAGGACATCGTGCGACTCCAGAGCTTGGCCTTGCTGCTGAGGTCCCTGCTCTGAGCAACCATGTCTGCCCCCCACTGTCACAACACAGCTCTTTAAGCCCCTGGAAACAATGGGATGCCAGCTGACATCCTGGGACCTATCAACCTCTTGGTGGTGAAAGGGACGCAAGATTTCCTAATGTATTTCTGGATCTAGACTCAGACCTTCAACAAACACAAATCTAATAGTTCCAGTCTGTTCCCAGGGCCTCCGGTGTGCCTCAGAAGCTAAGGCATTGAGGAGACAAAGCAAAGGTCTTGGACTGCAGAGGTCTTTCTGGGCACCACTGGCAGAGCTAACCAGCACCAAGGACCCACATCTTACCTGTAGCAATGCGATGCCTATGAAAATACCAGCCACGATGGTCAAATTGTCCTGCAGCCACTTCTCAAACTGGGGCACACAGCCTTTTGTGTAGATTACAATCTGCTGGTCAACTTCCTTCACAAGGGAAGAGAGCAGAGTGTCACAGATACGGCCTTGTGCATGCAAACACTCCTCCAAAAATCCCTGTGTGCTAAGACCCGGGGCGGGTTCCACTCACCGGTTTCTGCCGGGCATCGTAGCCACACTGAGTGTTGATGACATCTTCCTGGGGAAGAAAGGAAGAGGAAACTGAAACTCATTCTTGCTCAGCAGAAAGTCCATCCAAGAACGGGTGGGGACCACAGCCCAGTATTACACGTTATTATTAATATTATTTAACAAATATTATTATTAAATGCCATGCACTTACAAAAGCAGCTTCAAAAGTATGTAGTAGAACATTGGGGGGCCTTAGACATGAAAACTGAGACTCTAGCAGGTGCATTATGCTGGTGTATATGTGTGTGCATGTGAGTGTGTATGTGTGTGTGTGCGCGCGCACGCGCATGCATGCACAATCAGATCTAGGGTCTTATGCCTGGCGAATATGGGCATGTGCCTTTTAATCTATAACATTCTGCTATTCAAAGTAGTTTTTTTTAATTTTATTTAAAAAAGCATCATGTGACTAATTACAAAGCTAGACACTGCCTGGCCAAGTGTCTAACAGGCAGCCTGACATATCTAGAATCTGGTTGAAAACGCTATGGGTCAACTGCCTCCTCCCCTCTGGGGGTCAGAGTTCATGGCATTAGACAGACCTGCTGAAGGATCTGTTGCCTAGTGACTCCTGGAGGATGTAGGACCCAGAGAGAAAACAGGGAGCATGCTGGCAGGTACACGCCCAGCGAATATGGGCATGTGCCTTTTAATCTATAACATTCTGCTATTCAAAGTAGTTTTTTTTAATTTTATAAAAAAGCATCATGTGACTAATTACAAAGCTAGACACTGCCTGGCCAAGTGTCTAACAGGCAGCCTGACATATCTAGAATCTGGTTGAAAACGCTATGGGTCAACTGCCTCCTCCCCTCTGGGGGTCAGAGTTCATGGCATTAGACAGACCTGCTGAAGGATCTGTTGCCTAGTGACTCCTGGAGGATGTAGGACCCAGAGAGAAAACAGGGAGTGTGCTGGCAGGTACACGCCCAGGCTGCCTGAGTGGGTACCATGGGTCTAGAAAGGAGTCACCGGAAGGGTGGCACAGTTCTTAGAGAGGCTCAGCCCTGGCTGATGTGCCCTCCAGATGAGCGACCTGCAAAGTCAGCAGCTCAACACCCTGAAACCTCAGCCTCAGGACAGAGCCCCACAGCCCCCAACCGTGCGAGAGGGAGAGCCTGTGGACCTCGCCTGCGCCCACTCTGCTCCACCACGGGCCAGGGCAGGCTTGTCCAGGAAGGGCAGCAGTCACTCCCCACCTGGGACACACACTAACACTTAGTTCTGGCTTTTCATATTCTCGTTGTTTTGAACCATGCACATGCTGTGAAGTGTAAACGGGTGTAGCTTGTGGATGGACTCTGTTTTCTTTCTAGAGTAAACAGCAGCCACTGCAGACAGACAGACAGACAGACAGACAGACAGACAGACAGACACACACACACACACACACACACACACACACACTCACTGGGCCACTGCAGCTCCTCAAGCTGTGGTCCCTTCTCGTCCTGCCTTCTTTACTCCTGAGTCCCTTCCCGGAGACCAGGCGGGAAGAAAAGGCTTACTAAACCCAAGCTACTGCAGACAGATGGCTCCCATGTTATAAGGAGGGACAAGATAACGCAACACCTTCCCCCCTCCCCCTGGCTCTGTCCCCTATCAGCACTGTGATCTGGACAAAGTCGTTTGTACTCTATAAGCCTTGGTGGGTTTCATTTTCTTCCCCAGAAAGGGACCTCCCGTGAGTCAACACACACCAAGGCTCAAAACAGGAGACAATTCATGCTCGCTAAACTAATTCCCACTATCCTGTCCTGACTGGCCATGCCGGAGCAATCGCCCTCCTCCAGGACCTACAATCAGGCCTGAGCTTGTGAGAAGAGACTTTTTTGAGACAGAAACGGCTCTGCTGTCACACCAGGCCAGCCGTGAGCTGCCGCTCTTACCGCAGGGTCTTTAGTGCAGCAGGAGAATGGTACACCACATCGCTCTCGGCTTGCGTTGGAATCTGTGCAATTGAAGTAAATATTTAGGTTCCAATCATCAGCTCCAAAAGCCCCACAGCACTGCCACTAGAGCAAACAGGAGAGAGTTAGAAAGGACGTCTCGCGTGGAGGTGACCAGCCACCCGCGCTCCACCCACGACACCCGTCCCCTGCCAGGTCCGGTACCTCAAAAGTTATTAAGTTGAAATGAACCTAAACGGACCCTGGAAAGCCTTCCAAAGTAATGTAGGCTGAAGGTTCCTATAGATGGTTTGGCATGGAACATGTGGTGGGGAAGGTAAAGGCAGTAAATGGCAGGGCTCACGATAAATGTGGCTTGGCCACGTTCTAGGATAAAGCAGAACATTCTAGAAGGAAAAATAAGAGGCTAGCACAACGGTAACATAAAACAAGGCAACCCTGGTTGTGCTTAAGTTTTGATCGTATCTTAATGGTTCTTAAATAGTTTCACTGAGTTTAAGTGGCATCAGGTAAACAGTAGACACTGTGATGAGTTCTGATATGTGGGTAACACAATAGAACAGTAGCCACTTTGCAGGACAGTGAACGTCAAGGCTGACGTCAAACACAGGTGAGGCAGACCCACCTCTTTATAATCCTAGAGGCATAACTTATTATATTCATCTCTACACTAAACTTTTAAAAATAACTTGTTTTTAATTCTCAATTCAGTTCTTTTTAAAAGATTTTTAAAAAAGATTTATTTTAGGTATGTGAGTACACTGTAGCTGTCTTCAGACACACCAGAAGAGGGCATCAGATCCCATCAAAGATTGTTATGAGCCACCATGTAGTTACTGGGAATTGAACTCAGGACCTCTGGAAGAGCAGCAAGTGCTTTTAACCAATGACCTCTCTCTCCAGCCCATAATTCAGTTCTTAAATTCAGTTCAAATCTTAAATAGGGACTGATCATGTACTGGATTATCTTGGCTTCTTAAGTTAAATAAAACCAACCCTTGGCCATATTAAGGATTCCGGGACCAACAGCTACATCAAAAGACTTTTAAGTCCAGAAGACCAGGACCACGTGAGAGAGCAGGGCGGCTGAGTAGCGCAGGCAGCACTTGGGAACATGTGTGAACACGGGTTCTGCAGGCTCGAGCCGCTCCTCTGGGCTTGGGCTGGACACCACAGGTTTCCCGTAAAGCCTCATCGGCTCTGTCACACCAACCAGTCAGGGAGAATACCCGGGAAATGGAGAGCTTGCATCCATTAGGACCTAACAGCATGGGGGAATCACCTGAGCAGGAGAGACAGGGCTCAATTTCACACCTGAAGATGCTTGCTCTAGTCAGAAGCCACCGAGTGAAACTAAGACCTCAGTCCAGTGCGGAGCACCTGGAGAAGAGTGGCCTACCTCAACACCCACTCGATGCTGACACAGCGTGACCTTCTTGATTCGAGCTAACTGTGACCCCAGCGCAACCTATCCACCTCAGCTAGAGCTTGGTCCACTGAGCCTCTCCGTGTGATCTCCAAATATTAAAGCCACGGACACCACAGACCAAGGTCGCTTGGCTTACTCATTTTTTTTTTCCAGGGCAGGTGTGTGAGGACCTGCCAATCTGTAGGCCAGTAACATCTCAGGCCTGAGATGAGACCAAGTGTCTCACTGGACTGCCCATATGTACTAGATAGTAGCTGAGGTTTATTCTCATTTTACTCTTGGGAAAAGGACTCAAGTTTCTGTTAGTTCAAGGCCAATGAGACAATGGGCCAATGAGACAGACATGACATCTGCCTGTTTACAGTCGTCACGTCCAGACCCCCTGTGTGGCAGGCGGGGCCTGCCTATCTTCCACTTGTTAGAAGGCAGCCGGCCTTACGCGTCTCTAAACTTTCGGTTTGGACTACACGCATGTGGAATCTGGAAGGGCACATCTGGGGGACTTTACAAACAAATAACCTTGCTAATTATATCACTGTGAGCTACCGGGGAAGCAGCAAGGAAAGCTCTTATTTAATCAAATAAAACTAAACGTATAGAAAAGCAATTTTCTCTGAAGGCTGTCAAGGGGATGGCGTGGTGATCGCCTTTTTGCTTAAGAGTTGTTATCTTCCTCTAATTTAACACACGTTGGAACAGGTAGAATCAGAGTCAGTCTCTCTCTCTCTCTCTCTCTCTCTCTCTCTCTCTCTCTCTCTCTCTCTCTCTCTCTCAGATACAAACAGGAGCCATAGAGTGAGGAGGAAAAGGAATCAAACAAGCAAACAGCCAGAAACCAGGCAGAAGGGCGAGTCAGCTGGGCTTCGCCAGCTGGCAATGGCACGCAAGGAATTATGGGAGACGATGTTTCCACTTGCAACTTACGTATTCCTGGGTGAAGTCTATGAGGTTCTGCAGGTCAATGTCGTCTCTGTAGGCTCTGATGTTGTTGTTAATAAAGAAGTACAGCTGGTCTTTGATCCAGTCTTTGAAAACAAATGCCAACACCCCAGCAGTGAGTTCCAGGAAGAAAATAATCCCCAGGAACACAGAAAACTAAGACAAAAGAAACACAGGACAGGGAATGGGTTACAAGGCCTTAGATCACAAGGAGAGAGCGTCTCCTCTCTGAAGGGGATGTAATTACAGTCAGTTGCTACACATCTCCAGACCGGGGATTTCTGATTCTTTAGGTTTGCTAATGGAATATTACACTCCAAGAAAGGACTTTTAAAAAAATTAAAGATCACTTCATAATCGCATTTGGAGTCTCTGGTGTTCCATTTGATAATTAACCGACAAAGCCCAAATCAAACATTGAGTAATAGGAATTTCTCATTAGATCCACATTAAGGCCTAATGAATTGCTCCTGATTAATGTACTGCCAGAGACGCGTGAACAGTGTTCCGCCTGACCTCTAGGACGCCTCTCTCTCCTAACTCGAAAGGTAGATTATCTCATGTTTTATAATCACCTGTCCCCTGCAACCGTGGCCTGCCTCCGCACACACTACATTATCGCGTTGGATTCGCCGTTTGAATGCCTCCCTGCACCTCCCAGGCCCTGTGAAATAGATCTGCTCATCGAAAAGAGGTCAGCGGGGGAGGTGGGAGGGGCTGGGGCTGGGACAAGAGAACAGTTTCCAATCATGGAAATGAAACTGTGGGCACTCTCTTGCCTCCTGCCTGGGACACACCAATGCCAGGAAACCCTTTAAATAACGCCCCAGTGCAATCAAAAGGGACTTCTGGCTAAGGCAGATAACAAGGTGTACGGCTAGAGCGCGCTGGAAGCTCTGGGGTAACTGCTCAGACGCCTGGGGAAATTTCCCTTCCGCCCAGACACTTCAAAGGGGCTCATTTTAGTCATCCTGACTGCCAGCTCCGCCCACGGCCATTTCCACACCTCCTTCCTCCCGCGTCTTTACCCTCTGCAAACCGTTTTGTGATCTTGAGGTGCAAAAATGGGGGGCCATGGTGGGTGGACAGTGGGGTGTGCCCAATCACACGGCATGGAGTGACAGGTGGGTGTTTGTGGGGGCGTGAGGGGAGAGAGCCAGGACCAAACCAGTGCCTGACAGCCTAGGATGCTGATGCCAAGGCACAAACCCCACTTCCAAGCTACCCCGGGGGGTTCCTGTTTATCTTTTCTCAGTGAGGACGGAAAACGTAAAGTTTTTATTTACCGGCAGTACCAACGATTTGTACCCGGAAATAAAATGTTAAGTTCTTAATTATGAGTGGTATACCAATAACTTCAAATTAAGTTTTTCTTAGAAAAGAAAAGAGAAGATTAGCATTTGTGCTCCTGCAACCCCCTTATCTGTACTGGGTACCACCCCGAACACAGACGCATACAGTCCTCACACCAGCAGAGAACTGGAGCTGGCGTGCTCGTACATGAGACAGCTGGGCCGTCACACGGCGGCTGTGGGTTCTGCTCTCACCCCCACAAAGGATAGGTACGTCCACTTTGCAGTTGCCCTGGGAAATTCTCTCAAGTCACATGATGTACATGTCAAATACTGAGTCCAAGCTCAAAATCAAATATCTGGCAGAGGCCTATGTGCCCAGCTAACTCCCCCCATTTCCAAAGGGGCGGAAAGTGACCTGAAGCTTTGTTTGATGGTATCGGTCAGCTAGGAAAGGCCACTGCGGTTTCACAGTCCTGCCTCTTGCATTTTCCCAGGAATTCCTCCTCATCTTAGGACAATCTGGTCTTTGAGGTTGTTTGGAGGCATGGTGACATTGTTTCCTCCTTAGCTCACAGCCCCTGCTCAGAGAGACTTCTAGGCCAGTTCCTATTGTTAGTTCTAAATAAAGAAAGGCCATTTAAATAGTCTCCAAGACCTGAAAGCTAAGGGCACGATTCTTTTCAAATCTAATATGGGACTTTAGGGAGGGGATTACTATAATAAGTAAAACCATGTTCAAGGAAACCATATTAAAGGGACCTCGTATTTGGAAGCACGGAGGTTTCAAAGTGTCAGGTCATGCGGCAGATAATGGGTCACAGCAAAGCTGAGTGAATCCAGGTCCCCACTTCGAGATGCCTCGTAAGACCGGCAGGTCATGATCCTTCGGAGGGGACTTTGACTCAGTGAAGCAAGGGGAGAAGAGAAGGGAGAGATCACACGAGCTTGTGTAGAAAGGGGCTAATCTGGAAGATAAGGCAGCTTTACGCATGGAAAACTAGCCGCCCCCATCACGCACAGGAAAAGGATGCTAGCTTCTCAGGAGACTGTATCTGAGAGCGATGGTGCCCTGGTCTTCCTGTGTGGTGTGAGCCACACGGAGAAGGAATGCAGGAATACAGCCTCCACGACTTTCAGGGAGCCAGAGCTGGGCCAAATTCAAAATGGGTTCCCCTAGAACAGACATGGGAGTCTTTTTCAGAGATGCTCATGGAAAAGATGCCAGAGAACGTTCTAGAAGACACAGTGGAGCCAGAGAATCACACACTGTGATTCAGACTCGTTCTAGGACAGGCTCTGGGGCAGATGGCTCTGATAAGGGGCACAGCGAATTCTCCTGTCCTCCCTCATCATGGGAAGAAGGCACGTCCTTCTGATCCTTTCTCTGTTCTTGGAGAAGAGAGTGAATACATTTTCCACAGAAATCATGGGAATGTCCACCTCCATACACAACGAGGCCAAACTCAATTCATATCAGGCATCTGACCGAAACTGACAGGCTCTGGGCCCTGCGATCTAAGTCCTCACTTCCAAAGGTCCAGAAAGCAACCCGAAGTTACATTTGATGACAGCAAGTCACCAAGGATGCCTTGCTTTTTTGTATTTCACATTGATCACTCTTCTGATTTCGGATCCAGAGCCGGAGCCCATGCCGCTGTTCTGTTGAAAAGGAGCCCCAAAGGGAAGGCTTTCACTGTTCATTCTCTCCTGTGCCCTGAAGCCTTCACACCTCCTGCTAAGGTCCCCCCTCTACAAAGACAGTTGGTCAAACAAAGGATGATTTTCACCTTTACTATATCACAATGTTTATTCAAATGGCGCAGGCTGGACAGGCTATAGAAGCTGGGTCACTGCCTAGTTTCCCTGGGCTGTTATCTGTACAGCTTTCTTTTTGTTTTGTTTTGTTTTGTTTTTCGAGACAGGGTTTCTCTGTGTAGTCCTGGCTGTCCTGGAACTCACTCTGTAGACCAGGCTGGCCTCGAACCCAGAAATCCGCCTGCCTCTGCCTCCCAAGTGCTGGGATTACAGGCGTGCACCACCACCGTCTGGCTATTCTGTACAGCTTTCTACTTACAATATTCACCTCCAACCCGTACACACTCAACATCGCTCCCTCTAGCCCCCATACATCTCATTCCTTCCTAAAACTACTTTAGGGACTGAAGTCAAGTCTGTTGAACATAGGTATAAAATCTCTACACATGGTGTGACAAGGCGGTATTTATACTGCCTAGGAGGCATGTCTGGGGCAAGGAATGAGCAGGCAGATTGAAGCGCTCTCTTGATCTTCCTCTTGATCTTCCTTCTTCTTGAGCTTCACGTGGTCTGTGAGTTGTGTCTTGTTTATCCCGAGCTTCTGGGCTAATATCCACTCATCAGTGAGTGCATACCAAGTGTGTTCTTTTGTGAGTGGATTATCTTACTCAGGATGACACTTTCTAGCTCTATCCATTTGCCTAAGAATTTCATGAATTCGTTGTTTTTAGTAGCTGAGTAGTACTCCATTGTGCCAATGTACCACATTTTCTGTATCCATTCCTCTGTTGAAGGACATCGGGGTTCTTTTCAGCTTCTGGCTATTATAAATAAGGCGGCTATGAACATAGTGGTGCATGTGTCCTTCAAAGTGTGGGTACTTCAGTTCTTCTGAGAAAGGGAACAAAATACTCACAGGAGCAATTATGGAGACAAAGTGTGGGGCAGAGGCTGAAGGAAAGGCCACCCAGAGACTGTCCTATCTGGGGATTCATCCTATAAACAGTCACCAAACCCCGACAGTATTATGGATGACAAGAAGTGCTTGCCGAAAGGAGCCTGTTATGGCTGTGTCCTGAGGGGTGCTGTCAGAGCCTCACAGATACAGAGGCAGATGCTCACAGCCAACCATTGGACTGAGTGTGGGGTCCCCAATGGAGGAGTTGGAGGGAGGACTGGAGGAGCTGAAGGACTTTGCAGCCCCATGGGAAGAATGACAATGTCAGTCAACCAGACCCCCCAGGGCTCCCAGGGACTAAGCAACCAAGGAGTACACATAGTTCTAGCCACAATTGTGGTGGAGGAATGCCTTGTGGGAGGAGAGGTCCTTGGTCCTATGAAGGCTCGACAGTTGCCCCAGCATGGAGAAATCGAGGGGGAGTAGGTAGGAGTGGGTTGGGCGGAGGGACATCTTCTTGAAGGGAGGGGGTGGGAGGAGGGGTTGGGAGTTTTCTGGGGGGGGGACTGGGAAAGGGTATAACATTTGAAATGTAAATAAAGAATATATTCAATAAATTTAAAAAAAGAGCTCTCTTGAAATAAAAGTGGCCTGGGCTGTATTTTTTTTTTCTCCCCCAGGTCTTTGGTACTCTTACTATCCTGCCTGCAGTTAAGACTGTCATCTTGGTGTAAAAGAAGACCACTATGGGTCTCAAACTGAGAGCAGGGTTTGCAATACTTACAAACTTGAGAAGGAAGGTGTTTTCCCGAAGTGCTCCGATGCACCCTGCAAACCCCAGAATGAACATCACTCCTCCCACCACGAGGAAAAGCCACACTGGGTCAAAGCCACCGAGGTCAGTGATGGACGAGATGTTGGAGAGGACACCCTGGGAGATGGAAGAAAAAAAAAAGATCACATGAGGACTCAGGACACTGGGCCAAGCTGCCATCAGCGCCCCACCCCCACCCCCAGGGCCCCTTCAGCAGTCACCTGGCAATCCGGGATGACTGCAGTCAAGAGACCATGCAAGGGAAGAGGAAGGGGAAAGGAACAGGAAGGGAGCAGGAAACGCGGAAGTAGGGAAAGACCGAAGGACAGGAAGGGAGGGAGGGAAGGGGATTTATTTGCAGGATCAACCGTGCTTATATTTTTGGTGAAATTATAAATAGCCAACCAACAATAACAAAAACACTGTCATCGGGCTCTGGATGGAGAAAATATAACTGATGTCTTTGCTTCAGTGCCCTCAAATACATACTGGTTTGAGTAAAACGCGGATATAACAACAAATACACCTCCTTGGACAGAAAGTCATTTTAAGTCCCCCAGGGCCACTGGCAAGCCCTTAGCATGGTTTTAGAAATATGGGGGCTGCAGGGGGAGCTAGGAGCTTGAGAGTGAACTTTGTAGGCCTGGCTGCGAGCGCTCACGGGCCTCCCGAGGTAAAGCGTTCCCCCAGACTCCACCCTTGAGCCCCATCGAGCTTAGTTCCCAAAGATCCCAAGGGTCCGCGTTCACGTGCTCCGCGTTCACGAGCTCCGCGTTCACGAGCTCCGCGTTCACGAGCTCCGCGTTCACGTGCTCCGCGTCAGAGGCGTTCGCTACATGTCAGAGACGGAGATTAAAAACAAACAAGCCACTCCCTTATTTTCAATTCCTTTATTCTTCTACTACATGAGGAATCCACCGTGATCTTATTTCTCCACAAGCAATACCCGTTTAAAAGAACTCCTTTCTGACGTATGGGAACATGTCCAAGCCTGCCAGAAATTATGATCTGTTTCTCTAAGATGTAATGTACATACGTGGGTTTGGTCCGTGGAGACCAGTGTTCTGGGAATGGAGAATCAGAAACACCCAGAATCATCACTATTTGATTTTCCTATTAAATATTTTGAAACCTCAAATCAAATCAGCTATCTCAAGGGTGATTTGCCATCCAATATGAAAGAGATAGTGAAGATCTTTTTACACGGCACTGCCATTGACCGGGAACAGGCCCGACACATTTGATTTTGGATGAGGAAGATGTAAACTGGAGCAGTTTGGTGCCGGGCTGAGGGTCACCGGGTATCTTGGATCTGGAGCAGATGTCTGTCTCAGCACTTCCTGATCAGGCAGGCCAGGCAGTTGCCACCATGTGCATCCCAGGCAGTGCCAATCAAACCAGAGTGTAGGAGTTTTAACTTTCAATCCACTTGAAAGTTGTTGAAACATTTGGGGAATAGCATTTTAGGGCTTTTGAGTTGTTTCCTTTTAGGAGGACCAAGTTAAGGACAACAAAATGTATTTAGAGAAAAAGTACAACACCACACTAAACTATAACGTTTTAACTTAGTAGAAATGACAGAGGGTTTAAGTAAAGTCAGAGGAAGGCTGGGCAGTCTCAAAGCGGGGAGAAGGCGGTTGTGTCCCCAGGATGTGGCACATCGTTTAAGCTTAGAACTTGAACATTTACCCCAGGCGGAGAAAACTGGACAGAAAACACAGAAACACCAAAATAAATCTTCACTTAAATAATGCAGAGAAAATAAATGTTGCCAGAGAAATCAAATAGAATGTAGCCGGTGGTTCTCACGGCCCAGCTCTGGAAGGAGGGCAGCCCCTCGGCTTGCCACAGGTGTGGAAGTCTTCACACCTTGTTCTGTCAGTGGCCAGGCAGGCTTTGGGAGCACGTGATGCAATTTGAAAAGTTCATTATTGGAGAAGTATTGATTTGCTTGGTATGAAAGACAAAGAGGCGGAGGGGAGAGGGAAACGTCTTTCCTTTTCCTCACAATTTCTAATTAAATATCTTAAGTGGATGCATCGGAATCGCACATGTTACGGTGGAGGTACAACGTAGCATGTCAGTAGGTAGCTACAGTGTGTGATGATCAGATTGAAGTAATTAGCATAATATCAACCTTGGCTCTGTCATTCCTTCTCAGCAGTTTTAAATGTATTAAGCATTTACAGTGTCTCCATGTGCACATATGTGCATTGTGTGTCTATATGTGCAGTGGGGTGTGTGTGTGTGTGTGTGTGTGTGTGTGTGTATACACACCAGAGGTAAACCAGAGGGTGTGTAATTCTTCAGGCATCATCCTCTTGATTTATTTTTTTAATTTTATTTATCTTTTTGAGACAAGGTTTCCTCCCTGGAGTGTGGGGGCTGGATGATTACCCTGGCTTGTCTGGGCCCGAAGCCCCAGGGTTCTGTTTGTCTCCAACTCCCCAGCTCTGGATTACAAACAGAAGCCACACCAGCTTCCCACATGAATGTCAAGGGTGGACCGCTGAGGACCTCAGGCTTGACCACCCAGCATCATCCTCACTGAGCGATCTTCCCCGCCCTATCAGGTTTTTAAATTGTATTTGGTTACGTAAGGCAGGTACAACTATATATCGTATTTCGGTCCCCCAATCCTGCTAACCACCTCTTCCTGGCTCCCTCATCCCTCTAGTCCTCTCAGTTTCCCTAGACAGTTTGACCCTCCCTTTGGCATCATCTGCACACACCTGATTTTATGTGTATATAATGTCTAATACCATAAGCGAGAGAAAACCATTGGAATTTGTCACTCCGAGGCTGGGTTTGCCTAACTGGATGATCTCCATCATTCGTTCCCTGCGAATGACAAGTTTGTTATTCTTCATGGGTGAAAGCAGTCCCTTGTGTGTACGCACTGCGTTTCCTTCATCCATTTCTACACTGGTCCCATGCCTTAGTTGTGGAGAACGGTGCCGAAGCAAACACTGCCGTCAAGTGTCCTTGTCCTGTGTGGACTGGACAGGTAGATAGCTAAGGCACACGGCAGTCTCCTGTTTTGTCTTGTGAGGACACTCCGCACTGAGTCTCAGTGACCTGATGAGTTCCTATGCCCCCAACAGGGCGAAGGGTTCTCCTCTGTCCCCACACAAACCACTGTCTGGTATCGTCGTCCCAATGACTGCTATTCTGATTGGATCTCAATCTTGCTTTTACTTGCAGTTCTCTGATGGTCAGTTGAACCATTTGTCACGTTTACTGGCCATTTGCATTTCCTCTTTGACCACTGTCTGTCCGCTAGCCCATTTGGTTTGGTTCATTTGGCATTTTCTATTTCTCCGTATAGTCTAGAGATCAGTCCTCTGCTGAGCAGCAAAGATTCTCGCCTATTTTGCTGTGTCCTCGCTCTGCTGTTGCCTTGGCTTTGCAGAAGTTTGGGCATTTCATGAAATTCCATCTGTCAACTGCTTTCTGAGCCCTTACTGCTTCCTGAGAGTTGGCGGATGTCAATATATATATATATTTCAAGATTTTTTTGTTTTGTTTTATTTTTTACTTTACATGTGTGTAAACGCACGCCGGATGTGCAGGCACCTGACATGGCCGGAAGAGGAGTCCAAGCCCCTGGAGCTGGAGTTACGTTGAGCTGCCAGACATGGGTGCTGGGAACAAACTCCAGTCCTTTGGAAGAACAACAAGCATTCTTAACCCATAAGCCGCCTCTCTCACCCCATGCCAACGTCTGGAAATGTTTTCCTCCTCATTGGTTTCTGAGTTTTGGGGGAGCTTATGCTAAGGTCTTAGATCCATTTGGAATGGATTTTTTTTTTTTTTTTTTTTTTTTTGTGCACAGCAAAAGAAAGGATCTAGCTTCGATCTTCCACCATTTGTTAAAAAGACTCTTTTCTCCACTGTTGAGTACTAAAATCTTGTCAAATACTCAGGCAGCTGTAACTGCGTGCCTTACCCCCAGCGCCTCTATTCTGTCCGACTGATCTAGGTGTCTGTTTCTGTGCAGTAGCATGTTGTGTTGTTACTACCGCTCTGTCGCCCCTGAAACAGGCTATGAATCAACTTGAAATTGTTCTCTTTTTTTTTTCTGAAGATTCTATTGTCTGTCTGGCATCTTTTGTGCTTCCAGATGACTTTAAAATCTTTCTTCTATTTCTGTGAGGAAAAAAAATAGCGCTGGAATTTTGACAGGTATTGAACTGAATTTTGGCGATTGCTTCTGGTAGCATATTCACAATATTAACATTTCCAACCCATGTGCAATGGGAGGTCTCTCCATCTTTCTTCGGGGTGTTAATGTTCTCATGGTAGAAGTCTTCCCCCGACTTGGTTAAGTTTATTCTTGTTTGGGTGAGTGTGGATGAGGATGCTTCCCTGTGGACCCTCTCAGGATGTTTGCCACAGTATACTGGAAGACAACCGATGTTTTATGTGAATTTTGTCTCCTGTTACTTTGATGGAAGTGATCATCAGCTCTGAGTTTTCTGGCAGTGTCTTCAGAGTCTGTGTATAGATTAGATCATCTGTAAATAAAGAAAATGATTTCCTGTTTGTATTTCCCTATCTTATCTTAAGGCTCTGGCTAAGACTTCTAAGTACTATATTTAATAGAGTGAGAAAAGAGTGTGTGTAGGGGGGTGCGAGGGGGGAGTCTGAGGGGGAAAATGCTCAGTGAACAAGAGCTCCCTTTGCAAGCAAAGGACCTGGGGCTCTCTGGCATGCACATAAGAGCCAGGTGTGGTGGCATGTGACTCTAATTCCAAAATGGGGGTGGGGGTGGTGGGAACAAGCAGACCCTGGGGCTTGGTGGCCAGACTGACTGCAAAGATAAGCTGCTAGTTTAGTAGGGTGCCCTCTCTTGAAAAGGAAGGGAAAATAGAGAAAGGCAACTTGAAGCTCTGTTCTCCGCATATGCGTACCGCACACGTGTGTGCACCCTCCCAAACACAGAGTGGAGAAGGCAGGCACTCCTGTTTTGTTCCTGATTTCAGCAGAAACGATTCAGCATTTAGAATAATGCTCACGATAGGCTTATCACATACAGCCTTCATTGTTGGGCTACGCTCCTTCTATTGAGTTCTGTAAGGACTTTACTTGGATTTATTTTTATTACTTTAAATCATGTGTGTGTGTGTGTGTGTGTGTGTGTGTGTGTACAAGTGTGTGCAAGGTGCCCACAGAGGCCACTCATGTCAGATTCCCCCCACGCTGGAGAGAGAGGCAGGAGATTGGTGTGGGTGTTAGGGGCTGGCCCGTCTTCTGCCAGAGCTGCACATGCTCTGAATCGTGGAGCCATCTTTCCGGGCTCCTCGAGATATTTGATCATGAAGGGATGGGGGACTCTATCAGTTTGTATCTACTGTGATGATCATGTGATTCCCGCCCTCGAGGCCCTGCATGTGATTTACTGATTGATGTATGGTGAACCACCTTTGCATCTCCCAAACGGAGCCAAGTTGATTATGGTGGATATGGATCCTTTTGATGTGCCCTTAAGTTTGGTTTGCAAGGACTTGGTTGAGAATGTTAACTGTTCATTAGGGAGATTAGTCTACTCTCCTCTTCTTCCTTCCTTCTTTCCTTCCTTCCTTCCTTCCTTCCTTCCTTCCTTTCTTTCTTTCTTTCTTTCTTTCTTTCTTTCTTTCTTTCTTTCTTTCGTTTATGAGGTTCTTTGTATTTTTACGAGGTTTTGGTACCCAAGTAATGGGACTTCATGAAATGACAGTATTTCCTCCTCCTCTATGTTATGGAATAATTTGAAATAGTGTTCTTATTTAAAGGTTTGGTAGAATTGGAATGAACTCATTTGGACCTGACCTTTATTCCTTTATTTTAGTTGAGATTATTATTATTATTATTATTATTATTATTATTATTATATTACTATTATTATTACTGTTACTATTATTTTAGTTCAGAGTTGTTTATTATTATTATTATTGTCATTGTTGTTTGAATATTTTAAAAAATAGATCTAAGTTATTTATCTAAACTTAGTTTAGTTTTGGGAGGTCATATGAGTCTAGAAATTCATTTCTAAAAGTGTGAGGGCTGGGTCCTGCTGATTTTCACTGTGTCTGTTACAGTGCCTCCCTTTTTAATCTCTAATTTTAATAATTTGCATCGGCTTCCTTTTGGTTAGTTTGGCTAAGAGCTTGCGAATCTTGTTTATTTTTCCAAAGGTCTTGCTAGTTCTTTGTGATCTTAGCGTTGCGCTGCTTTCGTCTCCGCCCCTTCTTGGTCCTTTGTTCCCACCTACTGGTCTTATGTTTGGCTCGTTCTTCTTTTGCCCAAGCCCTGACATGCATCACTAGCTGGCTTCTCCTTTTAAAATGACCTTTAAATGGTTTCGATGTGTACAGGTGTTCTGTTTGAATGCTTGTCTGTGCTCCACAGTCGTGCTGTAGAGGCCAGCCGAGGTATCAGATCTCTCCAGACATGGAGTTACAGCTGCAATGTCCAGTTACAGTCCGCCATGAGGGTGCTGGAAATCAAACCCAGGGCCTCTGGAAGAGTAGCTAGTGCTCTTAACTGCTGAACCACCTCTCCGGCCCTGAGCTCTAATTTCTAAGTGTACACACGTGTAGCTATGAAAAAGCCTCTTAGGACTGCTTTTCCTGCATCTTCATCCAAGGGTGTGCTGTTCAGTCCACACCTCTGCACCCTCTGCAGCTCCTCAATCTTCATTTCAAGCTTTATTCCACTGTCTTCAGACAGTATACAACTTTTTCTTGAGCTTTGGAGATGAATGTGTATTCTGTGGGGTTTAGGTGAACCATCCCACAGATGTCTCCTAGGTCCTTTAACTTAGATGTTTCTGGGTTTTGTTGTTAGTGAGAGTGGGGTCCTGAGAGCACTCACTATCACTGGGCTGGGATTAATCTGTCTCTTTGAATCCAACAGTGTTTATTTTATAAAATTAGGTACACACATGTCTGGTGCATACATGTTTCAAATTGTGATTTCTTTTAATCACTACTAAATAACGTTCTTTATCTCTTCCACCTGAGTGGTTTAACTTCTGTCTTGTCAGATATTTGTGGTATACCCTGATTTCCTTCCTGTTCTGCAGGGCTGACTAACCTTTCAACCTCAGGTTTTTGTCTCTGATGGTAAAGTAATGTTTCTTGGGGCAACAAATAGATGCTTGTTTGA